>VZRR01000616.1:1226237-1285445 GCA_013398015.1 Oreocharis arfaki | reverse complement strand
GCAGGGCGGGCGGGAGGCGGGATGATGCAGCACGGAGGGGCCCGCGGAGAGGCTGCGGCGGCGGCTGACGTGAGCCCGGCCCCGCCGTGAGGGGCCGCGGGGGGAGGCCCCGCACCGCCGCTCTTCGGGTGCTCCTGTGGCCGGAGGTGCCTGTGCGGAGCATTTCGGGAAGAAAGAGGGCTAATAAATATCGTCACTGGGAAACGTGATTTGTAATAAACGCCTTGTTATCCAGAAGCAGCGTGGTATTTTAGACCTCTACTCCATGTGGCCTCAGGGCTGCAGAGGAAGCCCTCGGGCCCCTCGCCGCCCCTTCCAGCGCCGGCGGGATCTCCGGCCAGGCACGGGGAAGGGCAGGGAAGCGCTCCCGGGAAAAGGAGGAGCTCCCGGGGCCGCAGGGCTCGGGGCGCAGCATTACAGCGCCAGGGCAACCCTGGGAACGGGCATCGAGCTGCAGGAAATACTCGTTTTCTAATGAATATATCATTTAAAAATAATTTTAAGACATCCTCCCTCCCCTTTCTTAACAGTAACCAAAGTTTTGGGTTGCTGGTTGGGGTTTTGGTGTTCGTTTGTTTGTTTTGGGGTGGTTTGTGGTGGCTGTGTTTTGGGGATTTTTTTTTTGTTAGCGTTTAGTTTTGGTTGGTTTTACTCCAATGGTTTAAAACATTTTTAAAATTTACAGCATGGTTTAATATAAAGTGCTGCTTTATTGATAGCCCTAGGCCAGTGTAATTACAGCAACACCACGCTTTTTGCTCCCCTCTCTCCTCAGGTTGTTTTAAAAATTTGAGAAGTTTCTAGGAATTTATAAAGCGTTGCTGTAACTTGGCAGAGGCAGGAGTTTGGGATGCCCCTGTTACCAGCAGAAACATGCTGGTCTTAAAAACTGGTAATTTATGTACATTCATTGGACTTTATACATGCAGGACTTCAGGAGATGCCATTTGCAGAAATAAAAATCTTCCAAAGAACAGCAACTCAAAGCACATGGTTATGTTTGGTCCTAGGCAGGGCTGATGAGCAAAAAGGTGAGAGGTGAATAAAAATGTTAAAATGTTGTGAAAATTCGTTTTCTCACACCAGTACAATCTACGTGATGCAGTGGACCTCCCCCTCACACAAATTCTTTGTATCACGTTGTTGACTTAATAAATGACAAAAACGTGTAAGATAGTTAAAAAGATCTAGAATTTTAACAAGAGTGTTGTTCTCCTTTCTGGCACTAAGAGCAACGTCAAATGAGCGATGTATATGTTCAAATTAACACCCCTAAGCAGGACAGTGGCATTCACTGCTCTGAGCACATCTGCAGTGTTTATACCACGCCTTCAGCTGCTCCTGTCCACCACAATCCGTGTCTCTGCTCATGTGCTTTACCACCTCCAGTCCCCTCTCATCCTTTTTTGTTCTGAGACGTCTTTCATTCCATGCCAAAACAAACCAAACCCATACTTATATTTAGTACCAAACTCTTAGTTTTGCATAATACAAGTGAAACCTGCCAACTCCTTCCGGCCAGGACAGTGGAACTGATTTTTTTTTAAGCTTCAGCACTGCAGGGCAATACACCCAAATACTGCTCTTCTTCCTTAAATCCTTCTCTTTTGGAGAAAGAATGGTCACAAAACATCATAATTGGGTGCATTTTCTTTTCCAGGAAACTAGATTTGGACGGTCTTATTATTTTTGCTCCTTGATGGGGGGTAATTTTTAGCCTAAACTACACATTATGTCACAACATTTTAGATCTCAAGTCAGGAGAGAATTGAATTCACTCATCCTTTCCAGCTTTCTTGGCTGGTACTGTGGGAAGGTTACCTTCTTTTACCTAAACTCTGAGGCTTTATTTTATAAACAGACTCTCTCTGTAAGCCAGGCATTCTTGGACCAGTAATTAGTAGAAAAGACAAGCTTTATATATATCTGTAAGCTAATTGCAAACTAACGGCGAGGAGTAAGAGAGAAAACTTTACACAGCATATAGTCATGCATAATAAAAACCCTAAAGTAAACAACTATTAAGTGTTGCTGCCCAGACCTTTCCGAGTTCTACTTTTCCTGAAAGAAGTACAAAGAACCCCCTGAAGCGTTTGATGATCCTTCTCTTAAAGGATTTGCCAAGATGTATCTTGCCCTAATTGGCAGCTCTGAACTTACCTGTTTGTATTTGAAGCACTCACCCACGTTTTCATCCAGGCTGAAGGTTTTATAAAGCACAGCATTGTTTAAGTTGAAAATTTATGAAGTCTAATGAATGCAGGTTGTCAGGTTTTTGTTGCACGCAAATAATGTGTGTACATTTAATGTTGTGCAGGTCAGATTCACTGAAATGGGTGTGCGTGGAGGCCACCAGCACTGCCACATCCCTGTTCCACAGACAGCTCCTTTTGGGAATAATTCAGCCACAAGACTAAAAGGCAACTTGTTGCCCACGTGGGTTTTTGATTAACAGGAGAAAACTGGGATGAACACTATAGGGAAACACTGGAGAGCACCTAAAAGCTTTGTACTGAAACAATTTTAAAGAACAAGTTCATCTGTTGCAAAACTTCTATCTCAGAAGCTAGGAAAGACTTGATCCAAGTGAAACATTCTCATTGTGTACGTGCAAATCAAGTGGTTTGCATTCAGTTCCCCAGATTCCCTATGCAAACATATGCAAATGTCTTTTTCTCTCTATTTCAGCACATTCCTTGTGTCTACCCTTCTTATGCTCTCCCCAATGCACGTTCATGACATCTTAGACAAAACCATCTGACACTCCCCAAAAGCAGCTTGCTCACAGCTAAGAGGATAACTTCAAAACAGCAGGTAACAATAAATTTAACTTATTCCAGGTCTCTGTTAAACAAAAGATGACACAGTATGTGTTTCCTGCATAGAGCTGCAGCCACTTGCTTAGTAAAAGCTCAGATCCAACCTTTTCAGGTGAAAGAGCAGTTCAGAAACAGGAATTTTTTGTTTCTTTAGCTTTTGAAGGCTGCTATTAACTCAACATGCTAATGTGCACCACAGATTGAAACAACAAAGCCACATCTTTTAAGCATCATGTAAGACAAGCGAGTTAACTGCAGCCAACTCCATATTTTTGGGTACTACATAAGCAGCAGAGCAGTGGTTTAAAAAAAGCAAGCTACCAACCAGCTGGCTGTACTAACAAGAGAAGATCCCTTCCCAGCACAACAGGCCTCACAACACTATGCAGATATTAAAAGCAGTTTATAGTTTTGATTGACAGAAACCTGGCCTAAGCAGTTGAGAACTGTGCATTTCATGCAGTCTAAGGTAAAAGCAATGTATTAAATAACTTTGCCCTGCTAGAATTTGTCAGGCCTTGCCCTGCTTGACAAGACTGTGTGTGGCCTGCAGTTTCTCAGACATGGTGCTGCAAAGAAAGGAAATGTTACACAAAAGCTGCATTCTCTCTGCTGTTTCCCCCCATCCCTTCTTTGCACAAGGTCTTCTGCCTTTGTCTGTGTGTACATAAACCAGAGAAAAGCTCCAGTTTCTGAACACCGGTAGTCAGGACTTCTGGAAAACAGCTATTCCAGTCATTTGTACATGTAAGCTATTGCTTACATTCCTCTTCTATAATTATACTGCTATAGAGACTGTTTTTTAAGATGTGGAGAATTTTGGTAGCATTTATAAACAAGCCAGCATATTTATAAACAAAGCTTTTTATTAATAAAATGTTTACACCTTTTTTTTTATTTTTCCACAATACATCAGACTGGTAGTGATTTAGCATGTTATTACACTATAAAAGTTTATTATGAATGCTTAGGCTGAAAAGGCTGTTTACATTATGTCAAATCAACATTTCTTTATTTGCATTCTATGCACTATATGGGAGTGTAACAATTCAAACAAAAAGGAGAGAACAAAAGCCTGGTTTTCCTCATTAGCATCTACAAACCAACAATACAGACAAACCTGTACACGCTCTCAGGACCAGCCCAAGAGAAGACTAAAAAAAAAAGTCTCAAAACATTCATAAGCTTGGGAATTCATCACTACAATAGTTCATCACTAGCAATCTGACTACACTTCATGCAGTGAAGCAATGGTTGGAAATTTGTGCAGTTTACAGTGCTGCAAATGCTCTGTAACTTGGAGCGGCTTAAGTTTGTTTCAGTAAGAGATAATAGAGTAAGAAGGCACAGACCTTTCAACCCTCGTAACAGGTTAACCCCATCCTAGAATGAAAAGGCAGAATGTTGTTATGAGTGACAAGAACTGCTGATACAAAGGTTAACCTTCACACCTAATTTTACAGGCAAACATTTACTACACTGCAAGAGCTCTATGCATACCAGATTATTTTTGTGTCCTGAACACACAAATGCAGCTCCTCGTTCAGAAAAAAACCTTTTTTTTCTTCATTGTCCTCAGTGTGGGGGGTACAGATGGGAAGATTGCCAGCAAGTTTTAAGTGTCTCAGCTACAGAAATGCAATCCATTTCTGTGCCTTAAATCAATTAATTCACCGTCACAGTGTCAGTGTTGGATACACAATATTCAGAAAGAGGAAGTACAAGAAAGTTAAAACACACAAGAGTTGACTAGAGGCTTACAATAACTTGCTTCTCCAGGTGAATGTGCTTTTAGCCTTCATTATGTGGTAAAATACAGTCATGGCACAGGTCTCAGCTGCTGTAACAGTTTCATAAGGCTGTGCTAATGAATTACCATTTTGCTTACAAATACTTGCTGCTGTGACAGATACTTCTAGAACTTCGTGGCAAAAGGGACACTCACCACCTATTGCTGTCTAAATCCCATAAGGAAACAAAGAACAAATTGCCAAGAAAACATAATGGATTTAATAGGAAATACATACTGTAACACCAGTAAAAGTGAGGCAAGATAGTAGCAGTGAATCTATCAAGGTGTCAGAGTTACAGAATATTCAAGTGCAACAACTGGATGGAGTATCACAGCCACAGTGATGAAAAGCCTGATGGAAGAGTGGTCTGTGTCCTTCAACATTTGTAAAAGGAGTAGCTGTTGGTTTGTTCAATAATATGTATGTGAAAACATCAACAGAAACCAAGCAAAGCCCAACCTTCTTAAAAGAAGAAAACCTTTACAAAGGTTTTTAGCTCCTTAAATAAAATTTATAGTTAGTGTTTAAGCAAAAATTTAAGAACATCGATTTGCAGGTTGATGTAACAGGAACAGCAAAATTGATACTTCTAAGAAGTCTTTATTCTTAGACTGAGGAAAGTCATCTTACTGCCTTGATTCTCCATGTAAAACAGGGAGCACCAAGTCACTCTCAGCCATCAGAACTTTTCTAAGTATTTCTGAACAGCTCTTTATAGCACGTACACTCTGACAACACTATGTTAAAAATTCAGAGTTGAGTGGGGTAGAAGGAAATGGAGGGGGGGAAGGAGGAAAAAGCTGACCCTAGGAACATTTTGACATGTCAGAGGCTAAGCTCATCAGTATTCTTGGATTTCAGGATAGTCTTATATCCCTTGAAAGACGCGTTATCTGTGACACTTTATGGATGAAGTCTGGTAATGCTTGTTTGATTTTTCCCAAGTCATGCATTTTTGACTGTAGCTGAGCAAGAAGTGGCTTGCTTTCAGACTTTTGAGACCTCCAGAATATCAGAAGGGATTTTTCAGAAACATTGGTGTCAGAAGGCCTAAATAGTTTTAGGGAATTATGTTTTGGCACCTGCATTTTTGTATGATATACAAATACATATTTTCAAGCATATTCCTTTTGACAAGCTGGAGCCATACGACTCAAAGGAAAACTAACGTGACTTTTTTAATACTAGAACCTCTATTTCCATCTTACATTGGTAATTCACACCATCATCATATTTCTGTAAGTCTTCTGTCACCTACCATCACTAGGCTGTGATCTATTACTAGAGATGGGACCTGAACATAAAACATCAACAGTTTTCTTTAGGGAATTTTTTGCAGATTTTTAGAGGCTTAATTCCAAGTACACAATTCTCCTGCTTTAAGTAACTGACTTGTGATGTACAAACCATCTCAGGTGGCTGTAAAATGACTTCCTGCTAGAAAAGTTAAGAAAGTTTCTCCTTCTCTCTCAACTATGAACCAAAAAGCCTTTTTTAGAGGCTGCAGGTATTCAGGAGAGATACGTGAAGCCTTTTTACAAAATGAGCAGGCAATGTAGAAGTTGAAGCCAGTGAATTATGCAGGTTCTCCTCATGCTGGAGATGATTTTGCCCTGCTTGTCTGTAGCTATTGCTGCTGAGTGAGGTTCACTCCAGGGTGGGCAGCTCCACTCTTCTGACAGCTTCTCTCCTGTAAATCATCCATTCCCAAGATAGTCTTTGCAGATTGCTGACACAGCACACCACAAATAGCCAACACCATCCTTAATACACACTAAAGACTGTTTCACAAGCAAGTCATTCAAACATCACTGCTAAAGCTTCCTTTTCCAACTAATAATGTGTTATACTGGAACTTAACACTAATGTTAAGGAATAATTTCAGCTTAACAGTGTAACAAAAAAGTCTTGCTGAGGCCAACTTTTAAACCATTCAAGATTTTCACCATGAAATACTTTCTGATAATTAAAATGAAGCTTTAACCAAGAACGTAGTTCTCCCTCAACCAGGTTAAAGGATTAGACTTCCAAATCAATAAGCAGGTCCTGTCTCCTCTCCTCTTACTTTCTTCCCAAGCAAGTGAATAATCCTTCTTGAGCAGGCTGGTAGCATTAAATGTAAAGCAACACATCAAAGATTCCAGTCTGCAAAAAACATCCCTCTAAACCATTAACTGTCTGATCCTGCAGCACTTAAAGGAAGGGTCTCACTGATGCCAGCAGGGATCTGAAGTGCAGTGATTTGCTGGACTTAATGACAAAGTCTTTACTTTCACAGCAACAGCAAAAGTTGTTAGAGTTAACTTAAAACTTTTCAAAGCACCTCGAGCAATTTTCAGTAGTATGATTACTAGATGCTCCTGTTATTAAATGTAATCTTCCAAATTTCACCTACTTGGGCACGTAATACGCCAGTTTTCTGCACATATACAAAACATCCTACAAAACTACCTACAGCACAGACTAGGAGCCTGGCAAGTCAGCTAAGTGACTGTTGCAACAGAGGGTCAGATGAAGACACCTTCCAAAACCTGGAGAGCACATTCAAGTTGTTTCAAAGCTTAAGAATGAAATATTTATCACATTATACTTTTGTTCAATTCTATAACTTTCACGAGAAAGAACTGGTGGTGTTTAGAAGTTGCAATAGTCATATTTTTTTTCAGCTAAAAAATGGTCTGGATCAATGATGTAACACACACCTTGTTACAATTTTACGTACATGACACTTTGCCCTTTCCAACTTGTTCTGCAGAAATTAATCTGTGCAATGTGCTCTGGGGTGACCCTGCTTGAGCAGGGAGGCTGAACCAGATGACCCAGTGTGGTCCCTTCCAACCTGAACCATTCTGAGATTGTGTAATTCCCTTTGAGAGTATCTGAAAGTTTAGTCTCTCTGATGAGCTCCACTCATTAGACAGAAAGTCATGGTGGAATAAAACTTTAATCCTGAGCTTTTTTAACAACTTCTTACCAGGGAAAAAGTTATTAAAAATTTATCTGGAATGGTTGATAATCAGCACTCCAAACACTCCAAGATCAATGTATCTCCAAATAGAGAACTATGTTAGGACAAAATATAATCAATTCCAGCAAGCCTAGTGCAAGATGAAAGCAGCTGACCTAACAAATTATTAATACAAAAGAAACCATTTTTCTCCACCAAAAATGAAACAATGAGCATGTGCATCTCATGCAGGGAGGATTGCATTCCAGCTTTCAGCAGGGCCAGTGATCAATAAACACTTATCTTGACTCAGGAGAACTGACATCAACTGTCTGTCCTTTTAAAGTGTTAAAAAGTGTTAAAAAGCAGCCTCACTCCAGGGTTGGTAGTTTGGACAACCTGAAACACTGGCTGTTTCCATGTGTTCATTACCTGCAGTGATTCAAGATCAGAACTGCAGAAAGAGGAGGATATATGCCCATGAAGTTGGATTTCTTGGGCTCTCTAGAAGCATGGAGGCTGTAGGACTGTGGCAAAGAAGGCAGAATTGGCAGGGCAGGCAGGGTAAGGAAAAGGCATGACAAAAATGTAGTCACCAAATATCACTAAACTCACTGACCCATCCAAAAACCTCACTGTACCAGTTTGCCTGTTTTGCTCCAGCTCTCCAAGAATTTTCACTACCACACATGAATCTGAAGTACAAGTCCTTTTCATTTCTTACAAATTTTCCTACATTTCCTTCAGAGAAAATACTTGAGATGATAGAAAACCAGATTAAAAAAAAAAAAAGAATAAGCATCATCATGACCTCAGTTTGATACTAAAGCTAAACAGCATATTTTAGTATATACTCAAGTCTATTAAGCTCTTTTTCTTCAAAAAGTATAAAAGTTTCTCACTAGTGCTGGTAAGAAACAAAAAGTAAAAATAAATAAAATAGCACAAACAGGTATGGTCAACCTATAGTTTAATTGAAAGCCTACTAAACCCAATACAGAATAAGCTAAACACTGCTTTGCTAAAAACCCTCACAGATGAAAAACCCCAGGAACCAAGAGGTAACGATCTACATTACCACATGTCTTAAGGTTACTTCCTATGTGTATTTTTGTGCCCAAAAATAGGAAAGACTGGGTGCACCCCAAATGAAAGCTTGTTCAACAGACAGGCCTCGTGCTGCCCCAACAGGATTCTCTATTGGCCCTTTCAAATGTCATTGAAAGAGCAAGAATTTAATCTGCCCCTCTGGATGAACTCACAGTGACAATACCTAAAATGCAGGAAAAAACCCCTGATGGAGATTCCCCAAGAGTTTATCCCTAGGTGTGGAATGGAAGGAGTGTAGAAGATTGTATTATTTTTTACTGTTTTTACATAATTTATAACACTTTAAACACTGGTCTCATAAATATAATATGAACACTTTACACATGCCAAGCAATTAAAATCTTTCCCCAAAAACTTGTAGGTCTTATCAGAACCACTGGCAGCATCTGTTTACAGCATCTGTTTAGTCAGTAACCACTTAATTGAGTCAGATCTGCAAGTAATTTTCTTCAACCAAAATCTTAATATTAAAAAATCTTGTAACAACAAAAAGATGCCTATAAGCATATCAGTTTGCCTTAAAGTGATTACAGTCAGCATGAAAAGGAAGATTGTCTGTGGTTTAAGATCTGTTGCTTGTGTCCCCACCCCCAGCGCAGATCATCTTTAAATAAAAAGTGCAAATGGGATTTGGGGACTGGATAGACTGATTTGCCTACTACTTGTCTTCAGTTGCTTATTCTGTAGCCATCTCACATCAACTGTCCCATCATGCTTTGGATTAGCTACACCAAAATTTAATAAAATAAGGCTCACTGAAGAAAAGGAAGAAATGACATCTAACTTCCAGACTCCTCCTAACCCAATCTCCCACAAAAGTGCTCATTTCCCTTTTTACCAAAAAACCTCCCCAAACCTTGATTACAAAACTATGAAAACATTTCAGTTCTACCATCCACGTAGTCACCTTCCAATCAAGCAAGGCCAAAAAAGTGATGATGGATTCCCTTTGAATGCAAGAGACACTGCACGCTGTGGAAGCCAGCAGGCTGCCCTGACGACTGCAGTCTTTTCTGCGCGCGTACGGGTGTCAGATGAGCCGGTCCCTTTTTGGGGGACCTCGGGTGTATGAACGCCAGCAGATAAAGATCTAAGACTGATAATATAAACCCAACGTGAACCATTAACTTCCAAGACCACCTACTGTATAAACAAGTTTGATTTTCTAAGGGGTCGGTCAACAGCAGCTGCGCTTTGTCACCGATGGCTGTCGTCGAAGTTTGAAGCCCTTCCCACTGGACTGGGGGTTGGTGTCAGTGGATGGAATTCTGCGACCTACAAGGAGGCAGGAAAAAGAAATTTATAGGAAATGTTATACTTGAAACTAATTCTAAGCATCCGGTGTATGCTCTGTATACAAAAATGTGGCTTCAATTAGCTGTAGGTCACTAGGGATGACATTCCTGCCCAGCACGATGGCAGCAACAGTCTGTGTTATGTCTGTAAGAGGGACGGCTGCACAAAGAGCAGCACAGGCAGTTTGATGTCAATTTAGCAGCAGTTACACTTCAGGCTCATCTAGACCTGGACAGCTGAGCTGTAAAAGCACTTGGAGAATACTTTGCAGGATGCAATACCATCTGGAATAGCTTGAGAACAACAATCTTGACCTGTATTTCCACAGATCACCTGCATTGGGCTTAGCAAAGGAGTGCTTGTAGAGAGAGCTGCTCTAGTCATCTCATCAGTCTTTAAAATGGACTGTTCCTGGTTGAGCATTCTCTTCTGAGGAGGATTTATGATTTTTTTTCCCCCATAATTTATTCAAGATCAATTTTAGAGAGCAACTATTAAGCCAGTAAATCAGGAAGCTAATCTACAGCACACACTTTTTACATCAGCTTCAATATATTCAACTGATTCTATAAGACCCTATTTTTTTCTTAAGTCTGATGTTTCTGTAGTTAGTCCTCCTTTCACTAACAAGCTGACATACCTGCACATTGGTGCTGCTACTTGACACATATCCTCCAAATAATACTGCATAGAATTCACTTTGGAATACTGTTTGCTCTTTATTCACACACATAAAAAGTAACATTGTTGTCCTCACCACAAATGGGACAGAAAAGATTTGCAATTTAATATAAAAACCCCAAGGTACCACAAACATACTTGTGGAAAATCTACATGCTGTAGTTGCTATTCCCCGTGCAGTAATCTGGCATTTATGAATTCTTGTATTTTTAAAACCACATTTTTTTAGCCTAAATACAAGCACTAAGAGTGAGAACTTAATTCCTTTTCTCAGATCTTCCTCATGCCATTTCTTTTCCCTTCTATAACCTTGGAAGTACTAATTGAAACATTCAATAACAGATATGGTAAGATGACACTGACTTCTGACATGAGTACCCTCCTTGCTGTTTATCCAGCAGCATCACAGTAGGCTGAAAATCTCTAGAAGGAATATTTAGAGGTCATTAGATGACCAGAAAATCATTCAGCTCATTTTGCAGTTTGTAGTCATGTCAGATAGTAACAAATTTAAGTCAGCTTATTTTCACCCAAATAGCACAAAAAGTAACACAGAAATCAAATTTCTACTTGAACTTCTTGCAGAAGAAAAGTACATTAACTGTTTAAATACTTACTAATTTCTATAAAGAGTTCATTAATGTTTATTGCATTTTTTGCACTTGTCTCTACAAATATTGCATGGATGGAATCTGCATAGTCTTTAGCATCTTTTTCCATGACTTCTCTGGAAAAAAAAAAGCAAAGAAAAATTAATGAATGCAAAAGAACCTCATTACTCAAAACCTTAAGGGACAGATTAAGTTTTTAAGTATCTCCTATAATGAATATTTTACCTGTTTGGCATCACAGTGCTCCCTCATGCTGAAGCTGATGCTCATTCTTTACTCTGTGCTGTCTCCCTGCCTTGAGGTATGAGCACAGTCAAGAACTACCCAAGGCCTTAATCCATCTGACAACATTGCAGTGGTTTTGTCTTGAGTGCTCTAAGCTTAGGTCTGCAATCAATCCTTCTGAGATGTTATTCACCCCCCCAGCTTTACATGTGCTGAGAAGATCCTAAAGCATTGCTTCCAATGATCCTGTGCATTTCTTATGACTGTTCACAAAACCAAAGCATCTCCCAACACTGCACAAATCATCCACACAGCATTTACTTTGCACGAAGATGTAGCTATAAAAGAGGAATATTTTTATACTGAGCATACAGAAGTGTAAAAGTTATTCTGCACCCCAAAGTAGGCAAGTTGATGACTTTGTATCTTTCCTCAAAAAAAAAAAAAAAAAGAAAAATACAAACCCCAGCAGCTGTGGGGAGGTCTGGACTTTATGTTGTATAACTTCACATACAATTTCTACAATGCACAGGGTACTTCCAGTAATGAAGGACTTTAGGATATCAAGAGCATGGACTTTGATCAGGGACTCAAATATTGCCTCTGACTAAAGTACGAGGAATCTTCCTCGTTAGCATCAATAGCAATGTTTTCCTCTATGATGCCAGCTGAACACGTGAGACTGGAATGTGTTCTAAGTAATTTTACACTGTATTTCCTTCAAAAGACATGCTACTTCTAACCAAAGTTGTTAGAGCTCACTAGATAACTTCTAGGTATTAACAATATGTAAAACCATACTCAGAGCCACCTTTGCAGTGGTTCTTTAAACATATAACCAGCTGCCTCCTTTGAGACACCAGCTGTGGTGCCTTTTGCAGTGAAACCTAAACCCAGGAAGTTTACACACACCTTCTTTCTGAATTTTGGCTTATTTAACCAGGACATCAATAAAAAAAGGCCTTCTTTTGTTTTCAGTACATGCCTTCCTGAAAGTTTGGCTGTTCATAAAGTTTCTCAAGAGCTTTTCCCGCTCCCTGCAACTATTTTGGCCACAGCCAATTCCACCCCAATATTTAAGCAGGGAAGGAAGGCACCTGAACAAGCAAGTCAGAAAAACCTACACAATGATTTCCAACAGGCTTGGTGTTTTTCCTAACAAAATGAGGTGCTACAGACTGACAGGGGCACTTCTTGTAAAGTGAGGTAAACAGCTTCTATTACACTATAGCTTCACAGGCAGTTTAGGTTTGTGTAACTTGGCACTGCCACCCGAAAAGGTAATCCTGTCTCCCTGTAAACTGCTCATTCCTAACCCTGCTATCCCCACACAGTTATGCCAGCAAGTGTTCATGGTGTGAGAAAGATAAATATATTTGGATCAGTTGGGGTTCTTTTTCTTTAAAGGGTTAGTTTTAATCTGGATCCCTTTTACAGCCCAATTTACTGCCCAATCACATGCGTAGTCACATCAGCACAGGGGGGGAAGTGGGTGAGACCATCCAAGGGCAGACTAACCACATCTTCTGACAGCAGAAACAGCTCAAACCCCATATCCTCTGACAGTAGAATCGGCTCAAACCCCTTGTGAAACTACAACACTAGACCAGAACAGCTTTAATTGTTCTATACCTTTCATTTGCTCTAAAAATCTTTAAATATTTAACACTAGGGCTTAGGGAAAACCCTCAAAACAAGAGGGACAAGAGTTATTTACCTGACATCATTAAGATCACACTTATTTCCTGCAATAGCTACAACAATGTTGGGAGGTCCATGCTGGCGAAGCTCTTTAACCCAGTTCTTTAATGTTAAGAAAGTTTCCTAATGTGGGGGGAAAAAAAAAAAAAAAAGAAGACAGAAGGAATTAAGAAATTAAGAGTCAGAAGTGGCCCATGACACAAATGAAAAAAAATCCAGAAATTGTAATGCTGGGTCAAGATGAAGTTTCTTACCTCTTTTGTGATGTCATACACTATAATGGCTGCTGCTGACCCTCGGTAATACATCGGGGCTAAAGCACGAAACTGGAAGAAAGACACCAAAAAACATAAACCTGATCTGCCACTGACCTCCAGAACCTCACTGCCATTATTATCACTATTGAAAAAAGTGAAAACCAAGATCACAGCAGCAGAAAACTTTCCTTTATAGCCACAATTAGTCCGTGCAGTCGAACACATAATCTCCCAGGAAGGCATTGTCCTCCAAAGGCCAGGCAATAAATCGTGTGGGGCTCAGCAGCTCACCCACTGCAAACAGCACAAAGGCAAACCTGATCTTATTTTGCCTAGATTAGAACGTCTCACTTAACAGACTGTCTATACAAACATGCATGTGCTCAACTCTAAACACCAAACAAGGGCAAGAATGCAGGAGGAAGCAAGGTCAACTTTGACTAAGAAAATGTCAAGAAAACTAGCATATATTAATGTTGATCTGAAATGTTCAGAAGCTGCTGTCAACCCCTAGCACCATGGATCAGTCAAAGGGCTTAAATGTTAGAAATGTTGATTTCTTCATAATCTTATAGCTTTAAGGATTTTGCTTCAGTTTCTCCCTCAAATTTAGAAGCATGTTTAAAACTAAAAACTGCAAAAGCCCACAACTGTGTGCCCTGTTGCAAGCAGAGCTCTAAGGAATACACTAGATAAAAGGCTGCAGCAATTTTCTTGTGATTTTCAGAACTAAATCTACAGCAGGACTGTTTGCTTGGTAGGGCCTGTACCTTTGTGTGGACAGAGCCTTATGAATCCAGGGCTAAAAAAAATGATGAAGTACATGATCAAGTGGCATCAAAATATCAATGAAGCATTCTTAAGAACAGTGGGATATTCTGCCAATTAAAAAAAAGCCAAGACAACTAATCAGCAACCAGAACTCTCCATCTAAGTGCAGAGTGAACTGCATGTATTGGTTCCATGCAAGCATATACGATTTAAAGCTTTTGTGCATCTTATTACTCAGGGTAAAAATAATGAATTGGATACAGTTTTTCATAAAGGCTTATTCATTTCTAATAAAATACCAATTTCCTTTTGCTTAGTACAGTTCAGCAGAGAGCAATATAATAAATCATAAAAATCTTGCTATAAAGCAGAATTCCAGACCATTTACATTTGGCTCTCAAATTCTATTTTGAAAATAGGATTTTAAACACAAAGTTCAGAATATAAAAATATTTAGTAGTGGGAAAGGGAAACATGGGCAGGCACTCAGTTCACATTGGGACATAATCCCTCTCTTCCTACTAAGTACTAAAATATAAAGGGAAATATATTTGGTAAACCACCACTTGGAATGGTTGCAACCTGGCTTTTTGATT
The DNA here is from genome assembly GCA_013398015.1 of Oreocharis arfaki. Lineage (NCBI taxonomy): Eukaryota > Metazoa > Chordata > Aves > Passeriformes > Paramythiidae > Oreocharis > Oreocharis arfaki. The sequence goes on along the minus strand of VZRR01000616.1, from coordinate 1,270,638 downwards.
ATTTCACTATTTACATTGGGAATAAACCAACTTTCACTTGCTGATTTTGTATTACTCTCATTTCCTGTCTGCTAACACTTAGATACTTTTTTCCACCTAAGAGCAGTCGGCAGATAAAATATATTAACAAAACAGATGTTACCAGAAACACTGGATTTTCCTTTTCCAATTTTTCCAAAGACTTCAGCTTGCCCACCAGCCTCCAATTTGTATTTTGACAGAATTATTAAGACAACACATTGTAATTATGCAGGGAAACTCAAAACTGTTAGGTAAGACGGAAAAAATCCTAATTACTGTAAGTGACCTCCTATCAATTTAACTCGGTGTAGAAGAAATGAGAGAGTAGAAATAAGGTGTGTCTGTGTAAATGAGGTGTGTGAAGCAACTTGGTGCACATTTCCACCTCTGGTACAAGGTTATCCAGCCACTGAGAGCACAGGGGTGCCCAGAGCAGTGCAGCACCATTTGCAGCTGGGCTTTTGAAATGGGAAACAGCAAACACTCCTCAAGAAGCCAAGACTATGGATTCTGTGCATTCCACATCATAGCTCAGCAGACATTTCAGTTCCAAGAATGGTGTGGATATTTTTGGTATTCCAGATCTATTCCACGGAGGAAATCCCTTCCATAATTCATTGTCAGATATGTTGCATGACCAGAAAACTCTGCTACAGATTTCAGGGCCAGGCAGGTATACAGCCCATTTGGGACTGTGATAGTGCTGTCCTGCTCTGGAGAAAGAAACTTTTGTGAAGATACTGAATCATTTCAAAGTAAACATCCTTGCTCACATTTCACTGATTTCCTTGGTTATACTGGGGTCTCAAGTGACTTCTCTCAGATATGGAACACAAACTTCACAGGCGTCCCAGCTCCTGGGTCAGAGCCCTGGTAAGACACCTTTCCTTTTCTGATTTCAATAAAGATATCATGCAACTTGTACAGAAGAATATTAAAGAGGTATCACTGAGAGTCTAAAAATAGACCAGGAACATGCTGGTCATGCACAGAGATGCTTCCTCAGATCAGATGGGCTGAATCCAAATTACAGGGTCCTCCCATTGCTTGCACAGTTAAAGTGAACAGGATGGAATGCTAAAATGTAATGGATGTTTCCTGCCAAATATGGCAGGCATGTTTATAAAGCTTTCTATTTAAGAGTACCAACCTCTAAAAATTCATACTCTACCTCTCAGAATATCACTTTGCAGCATTAACATTCCAGAATGGGCTACGATGCTCACTTAAGACAAACTATTTACAGCAAATGCTGACTGGCTGCTAGGAATGGAAGGGCTCAGGATATTTTTGATAACACAGATACTATTGGACATATTCCTGGGAAACATCCCTGACAATTTAAGTTTGCTTTACATGGTGCTATTGGAAGGAAAGTAATTGTCATTCAAAATCTACAGCACTAAAGCACAATACAAATACACTTGAGTTACTTCCTAGCCATAAAGGCTGTTACCAAGCCAAAAAGCTGGCAACTCAGTTCCAACAGGAATCCTAAAGGTCAAGAGCCTGTGGATAGGGATGACTGAGGCTTTACAAGGTGTTTGGTTTGTTTGTTTGTTGTTATTGGGGCGGTTGTTTTGTTGGCTTGTTTGTTTTTTTCATTTGGGCTGTTTCTCAAGGCAATCCTGAAAAGCAGTACAGCTGTATTTGCCAATTGTTATCCTAAAGTAATAACCCAACCCTTGTCACAGTTACCTCACATCCTAAATAAACTCATCATGAGTAATTGGCAGTTGCCAGTAGTTCACTTGCAGTCAAGAAACAGCAGGAGTAAGCACTGTTAATACAGCTACTGTAATTTCTACCACTGTTAGTAGTAATATATAAGCAAGCAAGTTCTCTAGCAAAGTCTTCCTTTTAAATTCCAAGTAAAAATCATGCAAATTAATTAGCTGGGATTTCATCTGACTAGTCATTTTCTTCAAAGCTTTTGTTGCCTCCCCTTAGAACTATGTATGCTGCAGAGATCAAAACCCCAAACTACCAAATTAAAATTTCAATTTCAAAATAGATTCCTTGACATAGCTTCTAACACCATCAGATTTGATTAGTAAAACTTTCCAAAAGAATAAAAGAGCAGTTATCACCTGTAACACTGCTTGACACTCTGCTTTGGAAAGCTTAAATCTATATCCTACTCACATTTATAACCCTAACAGTGAAGCTAACAGAATGTGATAGCAGTTGTATATTTTTCCAGAATCAAGGCCTTACTTGTACTGTGAAACGTGGTAATTCATTTCACTTTGATTCTTGTGGTGCTGCACTGGCTGCAAATATCGCAGTTGAACATTTAAAACTGAACTAGAAATGGTACTAGAGACAGCTGCTGGCTTCCCACCCACACCAGCCTTGTTTTCTTTGGAAACACCACTCCCTTTCAGTGAATCCAAACCCAGTCTATTGTTTCATCAACTCCTAAGTATAGGAGTTGATGAAACAATAGGTAAGGTAATCTTACAGGTAAGGTAATCTTCCTTACCTGTATACTTCAATCATGACAACAATAAAAAATAAAAACATGTCTACAGCACCCACATCTAAAAGGAACCTGCACAGAAACAAGTGTTCTGATACATGTTTGTGAAACCAGATCACTTTGTGACTTTCAGGGGCAGAGTTGAAAAGCAACCCAAGCTCTGGCCCAAACTTTCCCCACAGATATTGACTTTACTTACCCGCTCCTGTCCAGCTGTATCCCAAATCAGGAATTTATGCAGCTCATTTTGATACTGTACAGTCTTGGTCATAAATGAGGCTCTGAGAAAAAAATACATGGTTCATGCTTTTTGAGAATATAAATATATCCTTAGAACATTCATTACCACCATGAGCCTTCAAAAAGGTTCACATCCCAATAAAAGTGCTTTCCCCACACATAAACACACAAACTGTTGAAGAGTTTCAGATGTAAAGGCTGAAATTGGGAGGAAGAAATTTGCTCTCAGACACTGAAATTCAACTAACAAAACATATAATGAATGCAAATTATAAGTTTTAATTGTTTATAAGCTTTGGATAAGAAATATAGGATGTATGACCAAAAAACCCAGAAAGGTCAGCCTTTTAACAACATTCTTCCTCACAGAATCACAGCAATCATTTCAATGCACACTGGAAACTTCTGGGGGGAAGAGAGGTCAAATCCTTCCCTTTGTATCAGCTTTTTCTATCTCTCTACTACCATGCAGGTAAGTGCTGGTAAATCCATACTCAGGAATAAAATAGGAGATGGATATCACTATTGCTAGGTGTTAACAGGACAAAGAAATCAATAGAGTAACTTGCTTGTTGTCTGCACCCTGTATAGCTTCCAGATCCTGTCTGGCATTACATATTTTAGTTTGCAAAGGCTCTTGGACTTCCAGAAGACAAAATTAATAAATCTCTCCTATCCTTCTTCCCCTTGCCCAAATTCTAGATGTTTTACAGTTAAATATTGCAAAGTACTTTTGTGGTTTATTTGATGTGCTTTAGCTCCATGTATTTCCCACAAGAACATGAATTCAGTGACCTACTCTTTTACAAGAGGTATCTTTGCTGTATCTCTTACCTGTAGGCATATTTCTCACTAGAAAAACCCCCCACTGAATTCAAATCCTTGTACAGCTGGAACTATAGCTGACAATTTTTTTTAGCACATGAGATCCTACACTGTGAACTCGAATACCTTTTGTGTGATTAACTCCTGTCACTTGAAAATATTGCAGACTTCCAAGTTTGTTCTTCTGTCAGTTTTGACAGGATTCTGAAGGCACTGGAGCTTCTTACAGTACCCCAAACTTGCTGTGCAGTCAGACTCAGACAGCAAGAGTATTTCAGCATGATCAACAACATTGAACACCTGAGCCCAGGACTCTGAACTTCAGTTTATCTTGGGGCTTAAGAGCCACTTAATGACATCCCTGACACTTTTGTAGCGAATATAACTGCAGCCTTTGGACACATTTCAATGCTATAAGGGGACAATTAGGTAGCTACATTAAAAAAAAGGAAAGGGAGAAGTTACACAATGTTTCAACTGTTAAGAGGTAGCTTTCTCCCCGTTCCTTATGCCCAGATCATTTACCAAATTGTGTGCCAAACTCCAAAGTTAATTAGTCTTTTAAGAAGCCAAATATAAACTCGCAACACCCCTAACTAAAAAGGAAGAGCCTAGTTGCAATGCATTTCAACACCATTTACTAGCTGATGTATTTCTGCAATGAGTAAAGAAAAACAAAGTGAGAGAAGTATCTCTTGTAAAGCACAGCAGAGACTTTCACTTCCTTAAGACTGCTGCAAATCATGCAAAAAAATCTGAATTCTCTGGTCAATATGGAAACAGTTTCCTGAATCATAGATTCTCACTGAATTTATCTTACTTGGTTCTATAAACCAAAACATCCCTACACAGCCAATTTGAACTGAACAGTTGTGTTTTTGTAATTCACATCACAACTAAACCACCCCAAGCAGCACCTGACAAGAGGTTAAGTGCTTCTCGAAATCCTTTGACAATTGGGTCAACAAAACCCTTCAAACTGGAGTTATCCTTGATGACTTCTAGCAGGAATAATGTCTTTGTTACTAGGAATAATGTTGTGTTACTAAATTTCCCAGCTGCTTCTCCCACTCAAGTAGGCACTGTAACTACATGAACAAGATGCACCTGAAAGCAGTTTGATATTCCTTTTTGATGCTAAAATGAAAGACTGGATATTCTGCAGGTTAAATGTGCCCTCAGCATCCTGAGAGGAGAAAAGTTGCACAATTCTGACAGGATTTCTGCAGCTGCCCATATCAGAACCTGAGCAATGAACACTGAGAACAAAGCGTGATTGCTCAGCTAATTCCAAGAGGAATGAAAACAGGACAGGAAACAAGATCATATCTCATGAACTCAAAGACCCGGGAATAAAGTTGAAACATTCTCAGCTTTGGTTTTGCAAGATGCTCAAAGCTCTTCTAATCCTTACTTTGTTCTTTCCACCTACTAGTCTCAATGAGGAAATAAATGCGAGGTACAAAAAAAAGGTCAAAATTAATTTGCTTAAAATTTTGGGACTGCGTACCTTGTTGGACCTTCACACAACCCCTGCATTTGGGCAAGTCTTCATTCATTTATACCACTACAGCAAACTACGAAAACACCAAGAGCTCAGACCAGAGAATCATTTTGTTAAGACTGTTAAAAGACAGATTTTTAGTCCGTCACTTCAAGCAACTATACTGATTTCAGTACTGTCAATAAACCTCTGTTAACAGGGAAATTTAAACAAAAGCACACTTCCTACAGAACATCTTGCAGTTCAGTGTCATTATTTATACTCAAAAAAAAGAAGGGGGTGTGTAAGGGAAAAGACAGAGATCATGGAGGACCCCGATTTGTCAGAAGGAGAGGATGAGACACAGCTGATCTTTATCAGCAGGACCTTTTTTTGGTTGAAGCTGTAGCAGAGCCTGTGTGGCACCTGAGACAGGAAATTGTACTGACACCCCCACACACCTCTTGGCATCAAGCAAAATCTGTCCTCCCATAAGCCAAAAATTGCTTCTGATCAAAGCAGCCCAAAAGACACTTGCTAAGCAAAAAAACAGACAGCAAAAGAAATAAAAAGATCCAGTCACTCCAAGAACTCCTGATGCTTGCCCTTCCTTCTATCCATTCAAAGATCTGAGATCAATAATGCTGCTGCTCTGAGGCTCAACTTTCAAATATCCCCCTTACCTATGAGACCAACTGCAAAGACAGTTCCATCAGTTAGATTGGTGTGTGCATTGCACACAGATATGTAACACTTCAACCAATTAATGTCGAGACCTATCTGAATTAGTATGTTAACCACCCTCAAGAACCTAGGAAACTTATTGTACTTGAGTCATAAAAAAAAATAAAATTAGAAACCGTGGAGTTGCATAATAATTAGATGTTGAAATTTAAGGGTTGTGCTTGAGAAAAGCATGCTGTCCCTTTAGCAGAAGCATCTGTATTGTAATTTATTCATTGTTAGCTTAGATTAACAATACAAAATGAGTCCAGACCTTACACATGAAAATAGAAGCTGCAGGAGCGCTGAGAACACTCCTACGTGTCCTGAGGTAGCTCACAAGCTTAATTAAGGCTGCAGTCATGTTTATTACCACATTTAGCTGCCACACACAAAGAATTCCCAAGTGATCTATTCAGGTAATTTCATTTTAGTCTTGCATAAATCACATTTACTTCATTTAGTTTCTTACCCTATTGTTGGGTTGATGTTGGGATCAAAGCTATCTTCGACAAATCTCCACACAATACTTGATTTGCCCACACCAGTGTCCTAAAAAAAGGACAGAAACAGTTGAAACTGGTATTAGTACCTATAAACAGATGATTCTTTTTGTCTTCAAATCCTGCAGTACACTGAAGTGAGTAACACATTCCTGCAGAGAATCTCAGAGAAGCTGTGAAATACTTCAGGTATCATACTAATTTAGTAGAAAAATGAAAGGTCTGTGACAAGTTACAGTTTTCTAAACAAAATTGTTACGATTTTTTTTGAAGGACCACAGAAATCTGCATTCACACTTATTATTACTCAAACTTTGGGGGTTTTAAAAAAAACTATGCAGACCTTGCAGTGGAACAGCAGTGAGGAAAGACAACACTGGGTAAAATATACAGCAATTGAATATGGCTTGCCAGGATGGAGGACCAGGGGAGCACATGAAATTATACAAGTGTGACACATGCATCCAACCTCTGACTAATGCTGTCCCACCCAGCTTAATGAAAGACTTGAAATTTCTTCAGTGACACACCTGAAACGTGTTACTAATGCAACTCTACAGTACTAAAAATGGTGAAAGAGGAAACGTAACATGAAAATTCAGGATTGTGTATATTTTTGCACCACCGACCCCATGGTTAAAAAGTAAAAGATATATAGAAGTCACATTAAGAAGTGAGATAAATTCTCAGCAGAAGCTGGACATTTGAAACTGTATTTTAATTAAGACATGCAAAGACGAACTTTTTGCTTTACATTTCCTGAGTCATTAAAACGTTAAGGAATAAATCCCTGAGGAAGTGCTTCACTGAAAATGAAGTTTTATGTCATTCATGCATTTTTTTTTAATCTCCTGAATATTGCACTAATTCGTGTACACTATGTATGATACTATTCATCCTGCCAAGCTGTTTTCCTCTCGAGGAGAAGCACATTATCACAGCTCTGTGTTTTATACTGTTTGCAGTCTCGTTAATCAGAGCAAATCTCAAAAAGAGAAACACAGATGTGGTTCCTGGCTCAGGGAGTTCAAGGACAAGTTTTCCTGGGCGCTTATTCTCCTTTCCTTCCGTGACAAAAGGCTTCTCAGGCCAGGTGAACACAAACAGTAGTTACCCCAAATACTTTTACAACACGAAGGGCACACAAACACATAATCTTCCCCTCTGAAGGGCAACGTGGCCATTTAGAAGCAGAAAACAACTCTGAAAAACAGAGGGTTTCGATGCAGGTGCCGACACCTCCACCTGTTCAACACGGGGCTCTCAGACCAAACCAAGCCAACACGTAGCTTCATACCCTTCAATTTTTCAACTTCTGCTTCACTTCTCCCCATGTCCCCTCCTTCCACCATGTGCAAGACTTTCAAGCCTGCATATGTTCTTACAATATAAGTTCAGGCCCCTCCCTCTCTCCCACCAGTTTGATTTCAGGTGCTTCTATGTATTTTGTGAACTCCAAGCCCGAAACAGCCTGGGAGGAAGAGGGAGTACACACTGGACATTCGTGCTTCCTCTCTTATTTTTTTTAAAAGGAGAACAGGGCAAAAAAGGAGCGATATTGACCCCTGGCAGACGCCTCCCCCGCGGAGGAGAACGCGCGGCCGCCCGGTCCCCTGAGAGGGACGGGGCGAGGGCCACCCCGCGCTCGGGGAGAGCTCCCCACGCTCGGCGCCTCTCCGGGCTCTGACGGAGGCTCTCCAGGCTCTGCTAGAAGCTTTCCGCCATCACCACAGAGCCTCTCGAGGCTCTGACAGAGGCTCTCCGTCATCACCACAGAGGCTTCTCGGAGATCTGACAAGAGGCTCCCCGCCACCACAGAGCCTGTCCAGCCGGCCCCTCATTCCGCTCCCACCTTCCCTCCCGCCGCCCGACACTTACCCCCAGAAGGCAAACTTTCAGCTCCCTCAGAGCCATGGCCAGGCGGGCAGCGCCTTCAGCGAGAGCCTGAGACGCGGCCCAGCACGATCATCGCCGTCCCCGCGGCGGCCGCCCCCCGCCCGCCCCGGTTACCCGCACACCGCGCTCCTCCTCAGGCTGCGCGGACGCGCCGCCATCTTGGGCGGCCGCCGGAATTCCCGCCCGCGCCCCCCGCTCGCTGTTGTCCCCTTCAGGCTCTGAGAGGCCGCTCGACCCCCGGCAGCCGCTGCTCCTTCACCCGGTGGCGTTTCGGGGCTGACCCGGCGGCAGGAAGCACTCGCGGCTCCTCCCTGCGCCCTCGCGCTCCTCCTCCTCGCCCATGTCCATTCCAAGATGGCCGGTAAGTGGGGCCGGCGGCGGGCGGCTCAGCTGGGGCTGCCGCCGTCCCTCCGAAACCAACCCCCTGGTATCTCTCTTCTGTTTTTTGTTTGTAGGGATCCCATTGTATTTTGTGGATTTGCAGGATGACTTAGATGATTGTGAGTAACTGTTTTTTATTTTTCCGCTCTCTGTTCAGGCCCGCGCTCCCACCCCGGGGTCCTCCTGTCGCCCTCTTTCCCTCTCCGCGTTTTCACCCCGGTGAGGGCGAGGGGAGGATTTTGAGGCAGTTCTGGCAGGTGAAGGTTCCCAGGGTTTTAGGACCATCCCCGCAGGTTCCAGTGGCCGCTGGGCTCCGTGTAAACACCAGCTCCAGCATCTCCTGAGCCTGGGAAAGGCGCACGGGGGACCGAAGGGATCAGCCCCGCTCCTGTTGTCTGTGGGAATTAGGACAACTGGCCCAGGGATTGCTCAGTTGCGGTGAGACTTTCCAAAGCTGCAGAGGCTTTGAGAACGTGTTCCGCTGCTCCTGCATCCCGGGGATGTGCTGCGAGTGCACCTCGGGATAAAGGGAAAATCGCCGTGTGCGCTCCGGTTGGATCGCACAAACCGGTGGGTTTGGGTTGAGTACCGTGCCCGGGGTCCCAGAGCAGGGAACAGCTCCATCACACGCCGGTGTAGTCCAGGGCTGTGTTCCAGAAGAGCTGGACACCGGTCAGACCTGAACCAGCCTGGTAAGCGCTGTGACTTCAGGAGATACAGCTTTGAGTAACGGCGATACAAACTTCCATGGCCTTAGAAAGCAGCTCTCTCTGTGAGGTGGTTTCATTGGCACGTTGGATGCTGGATTGACTTTTCTATTAGCAGAGGAAAATGATGCTTGTATTTGTTTCTTGTGAGAAACTTTGTTTCTCACAAGACCTTTATTGTTTAATACCGCTGGGAAATGTGAAACAGGCGGACCCATCCCACCCACCTTCCCAGGTGAGCATGAGAGCTCAGCTGATTTAGGAGAAAGGTGGTCTTCAGGAAAACCAGAGGAAATGTTGGAATACAAGTGGGATCTAAAGTCTTTTGTTGGGAAGGTGTGCAAGGACATGGCCTCTGTGGGAGGAGCTGGTTCTGTGGAATTCTATCAGTTGTTGCTCTCAGACTTTGAGGTTTCTGCTTTTGCCTAGTAGATAGCAGCACGTAAAGCGTGAGAAGCAGAAATAAATGCAAACTTCGTAGTAGTTTTCTTACTGGTTTTGGCCTTGACCAGAGGTGACGATCCCTGGAAGCGTTTGTTTTCCATTAGTGTTCAGTCCTTGGCTGTTCTGTTTAGACTGTAACAGATTTGTCTGCTACGTTGATTAAGACGTTTGGTGCTTGTAAGGCCAAAAAAAAGGTAAAAATGCCCCGATAAAGACAGTTTTGCTGTAAGTGGTAGTTCTTGAAAGAAATTATCAGTTTCAGGATGAGCATGTAAATAAATATATCTTTTAGAGCTTTATTAAAATCTAATTCTGTGATTTAAAAATATTCTTTGATTATGTTAATTAATTTGATGATACCTTTAGAATTATAGAATCAAAAGCTCTCTGTTGTAGCAGAGTTCAGGTGTCCTATGACTGAGATACTGTTGTGCTACTCCAGTTACTAGGCTACCGAAGAGTTCAGGATGTGTTTTAGGAAAGCCTCAGTGAAATAAATCACTGGAACTGGATTCTTACTTGCTTAACTAAATTGGTGAAATTGTGTTGTGCGCACTGAAGATTAATTGTGTTGAAGCAGGGAGTCTAGGGGCTTATTCTGAATGTGGGAAAAAGCTCTAGTAAAATCTATCTAAATTCAAGTGAAGCTTCAAACTTGTTTTTCATAAGATGAGATAATGGGTCATCTGGAAGAAATAATTATCTTATTTATGCCCTTTGTGTAATTAATAAGAAAGTATTTAAAGAATTTGTTTTTCGCTGTGCAAACACCAGGAGGGAAAATGACCTCCTTTAGCTGATTAAATCGTTGTTCTCGGTGCTGGTATTTACTGGTGTGTGCTGTGAAACGTGGATGGTGACACTGGGTGATGACATTGAATTGCTCCGTAAGGTCCCGTGACCCTGAGTTTTTTACACTTCTGAGCAGCTTTTGAGCACAGTGAACTCGAGTTCAGCTGTGAATACTGTCCCATTTATTTCTGTTTATAGGTGAACAGATTTCAGGTTTACTTGTTCGATCTAGTTAGAGGGTAAAATACTGAATATTAGATGTACCTGTGGAAGAACATTAGATAAGAAATACTAGTTCAGTGTTTGGGATTTACTTTATAGTACTCGGTGTATTCTGAAACTTCTGGGTACCAATGGTGTCTTATTTTATGGAAAAAGAAAACTAAAATTCTTGAGAGAAGACAAAATGGATTCTGCCATGATTATTCCTTACTTATGTGTAGTGAGAGTATGTGGAAAATATTTCAGGTATTTAACTCTCAATCCTGAGCATAAGTAGTAGTGCTCTGTTTTCTCTCTGCTCTTGGAAGCACTGGTGGTGTGCTTAAGTACTTTAAATGAATAATGGAGCTACTCCATGTAGTAAAATTAAACATGTACATCATGTTTACAAAATTAGTCCCAGGTGGGGTATTGTAGTCAGAGTTAGAACTGGGATTTATTTTGTTGTCATTTGAAGTGGTAGGAATTCTGGAATATTTGAAGTGAGCTAATAGCTTTAATGGTTAAAGTGCTTCTAATTGGGGACAGGTAGGAACTAGGTAAAACTGATGACAAATATATTTATTCTAATCAATCTTTCTCTGTGTAACAGGTGACTAGCCTGAAAAATCAGCTAGTGAGTGTCTGGTCTGTGTGGAATTTCAAATATATGTGCTATAATTGCTTAGATACAAGGATGGCCAGAGTTTGGGTATGGAGAGTTTGTTGCAGCCTCAGAAGGGAAATTTGCAATCCTACAGACAGTGTGTGACTTCCCCGGAGCTGTCAGGGATACAGCAAGTTTCTTCTGAAGCAGCAAAGCTGGATGTTTTCTTTTCAGATGCTTTGACTGGGGGAAAGTCCTGGAGACCTGGGCACTGTAAATTGTTTACATTTGTGTAGATAAATGTTTTGAACCCAACAGACCCTTCTGCAAGGAGCAGCCGTGAGAAATAGTAATGACCAATGGAGTGGAAATAAGGGTGTCAGTGCAATATGTCATCATTCTGAAAAGCCAGGAATAATTAGCCTCTGTTTCCTATTGTGTAGCTGCGAGTTCACATTTAGTATCTGTGTACATTTGAAATGTCAACATTCAATCTAATCCCACCGTTCTATTTTGTTTGAAATCTTTTGAGCTTGTTGGGCACATTGTCTGCAAGAGCAGCAGAATTTGGAATTGCTGTAGTATTTTAACTCACCTGGGTCTCTTGGAGACCTCAAACCAATCTGCTTTTTTTTTTTTCCCCTGAAGACCCAGGTATAGCGTTTTTCTCCAAGTATTTTCAGCTTATTTTCTCTTTTACTGAACTGTATTTCTGAGATTGTTTTGACTTGTGCTGAATAATTGGAAAGCAGACTTTTACATAGGAAATGTTGGGAATAGTCTGAGGCTTGGTACCTCTCAGTACCAAAGTGATTTATAATGGATATTAATGGAGTTTAGGGCAAAAAGGTGGCTTGTTGTCTTCAGTGGTTGTCACTGTCAGCATATGTGCTGGTTTGTGAGATACATCATGCATGTGAGAAATTCTGTGTTGGCAGAATTTGAAGTATGATCCCAGTTGCTCTATTTGTGTGAAAGAAGTGTGCCTGGCTCTAGGAGTGCTTGGGACAGTTGTAAACCCAGAGCAGCAATATTAACTACTCTAGTGCAACTCTTTCTGTGGAGTTCCTATATCCAGTGCTTAAATAAGAGCGTTTCTGTGAAAGATTAATGTGTTGCAGCCACATTATTTCACTTGGTTGTAAGAATGAAGGATTAAAATAAGTTTGGCAACAAAGTTATCCCATTCCCTTTCTTCACACCTCCTGCCTGTGGTCTCTAATGGTGACTGTTAGACTTGGTGAGGCAAATTGCAACTGTTGGCGTGGTAATATTTGGGTAAAAATCTGAATCTGTAAATACACAAAAGATTCAGAGAAGAGTAGGTTCACACAGAAAAGTCCATAGTTGGTAGGTCTGCAGTCGGGAGCTCCCAGCCTGTTCACAAGTACAGTGAAGTTGACGTTTTTCCCAAAGTTACCTGTTTGATTTAGGTATGTGGGACCCAGTAACTACAGTGACAAAAATGTTCCTTGGGAACTTTGAAACAGACATAAGAATTTGCTGTTTTAAAGCAATATAGTTTGAAATTTGCTATGATTGTTAAAATTCCAGTTTCTTCTAATAGGACTTACTTTCCTTTTGAATGTAGGGGTTGGTTTGTGATGTGCAATTGGGTCAGCTGAGCCCTCTTAACTCAGTGCATATGGATCCTCCACTGAAAGGACAGAGTAAAGTGTGTTTAAAGCCAAGGATTTTGACAGTTGAGTTAAATTTTAAAGCTTGAAGTCTGTATGCAAGTGTTGTACTCAACTTCATGGATACACTATAAAATGATTTTGTAAGCTGTTTCCAGTGATGTGCAATTACATTTCTTTTAAAGAAATAGTTACTGGTTTCTTGTATTTTACTTTGTAACATCTCTTGCTAACTCTTGGATTTTTTTTTTTTTTTTTTGTTGCTTTTCATGTCTTTTAAGTTGGCATTGAAGATTATGGACAAGACTGTGGTAGCATGAGGATAACAGCATTCTTGGATATTCCTGGGCAGGATAGCTTAGCTCCACTGGCTCGTCTAGAGAAATATGCCTTTAGTGAAAATGTATATAACAGGTAAGGGCACAACTGGCACACTTGGTGGTACCTGATGAGTCTGAGTGCACTGTGGATGTTGAGATGTCACTGTGTCTTTCATTATTCTCCCAAACACATGCCTGATGTTATTTCTATTTGAATAACTTGTAAAACACTTCCATGGAATGAGATTTTCATTCTCGGTTATCTAAATAAGATCTCTCAATTCCATCTTTGTTTTGTTGGTATGCAGAACGCTCAGAGAAGAGCTTGATCTTTTTTATGGTGCCATTTACATTTAGTAAGTTCCTCTTGCATCCCATCTATGTGTCGTTGGCTGGATATTAAAGCAATTAATGTGTTCACTCCACAGGCAAATTATTGCCAGGGGTCTTCTGGATGTCTTTCGAGATTTCAGTAACAATGAAGGAGACTTTCTGACTGTAATGGAAATAGTGGTCAGGCTCTCTGAAGATGCAGGTTTGAAAGTTTGCTTTTGTTTGTTTTTTAATTGGTGTAAGTTATTTTATGTAAATTGCAATGTAGGAAGTACTGATTTTGAGAAGGCTATAAGTGAACTAAGGAAGTTGAACCATCTAGCAGGAAGATCTGTCAATGAGAACAGATTCATTTTTGTCTCTGTTTTTGAAGTATTTTGTAAGGTAAATGTTAAATGAAAGGCCCTTTCTTAGTACAAGGCCCGAAGCAATATTTTTCAAGAAATTTGTTAAATGTGATTTGTTATATCTGGTGTAAGTGGCACAGAGCAGTTGTGTGCTTTGATAGTTCTTGTGCATACATTCATGGTGACTGGATTTTCCAGCTTGTGATCTCATTCTATAGGATTGCTTTGGGAACTGATCCCAAGTCTCTGAACTGTGATGATGTATGTAAGGCTATTCTGTTTTATTCAGCTTTGCTTTAAGAACAGGCAATCTCAGTGATGCTATTTTAATGTTTTGATTATTTTAACTTTCCTCTGTTGTGAAAACATTTAAGAAAAATGCCACTTTTTTTCTTAAGGTACCTGATCTTCATTTCATGCTTACTGATGTAGTTTTGACTTTTATTTCCAGAGCCAACTGTTCGTACAGAGCTGATGGAACAGGTACCTCCTATTGCCATTTTTCTACAAGAAAGTCGACCAAAATTCCCAACAGCATTTTTTGAATACCTTATGCCCGTAGTAGTGAGGTACCTCACAGATGTTAACAATCAGGTAGGAAAAACAGACAACAGGGGTTGAATCCTTGAAAAATTCTGTGTGATTCACTGAATTTAAGGCATGAGGAAGAAGTAAGAGGAAATTCCATGTTGGTTGATATCTGGATTTTACACAGTGCTCTGTGTTTATTGGTTTCAGCACATTGCACTAGAGAGGTCTGAATTTTTTTTTTTTTTCTTTTTTTTTAATGCTTCCCTTAGCAGAAACTGGGAAACTTCAGCATTTGCCTAACAGCACGTGGACAGAGTCTGTTACAGGAGTCATGACTTGCAAATCCTGTCTTCATCTTCTGTCTTGTCTTCTGTCTTATTCTCAGAATGTGATGAAATGTCATCTGATGATTATGTTAAACTTTAGTGTTTATTACTAATTCCTTATGATAATAAAACTAAGACTTTTTTTCTGAGTTTGCTTTTTTTAGCTTGTACCTGTGTGTCCACTCAAAGAACTGGGTTTTTTGTGGTTCTCGTATCTGTAAACATTGTTTTAATAGAGACAAACTGGTTTTGTGTTTGTTTATAGGTCAGAAAGGCAAGTCAGGAAGCACTGCTGATACTGCTGGAACAAGACCTTGTGGCTCAGAGTGACATTGAAAATAAGGTGTGTCCAATTCTGCTGGACCTCTCTGCCCCTGACAGTGATGATGAGTACAAGGTGGAAGCTGTGAATGTAAGTTGATAACATTAATTTATGATGGTGATTAAGATGAGGTCCCGGAATAGCGCTGACATTAAATAAAGTAAGCAATCAAACTTTTTGTGCTTATTCATTAAGATATTTGGATTTTTACTTTAACAAAATAAGCCTTTAATTTTCACTCAGAATTTTTAAAAATATCAGATTTAAAAAGAGAACATCTTTATACTTCAGGATGCTAAATTATGTCAAAATAGTAGCTGAATAGCTTTAAAATACAATTGGTCCTGGGCAGCCTTTTTTGAGATTCTTGTTAGGATTGTTACATTCCCCAGAGTGTTCTTACCAGGTTTCACAGTAATGTTGTAGAAATATGACCTTGTCTCAGTTCTGAAGTGTTTTGAAAAAAACATTGCCTGGTGACTCTCAAGAAATCAGTTGACTCCACAGAAAAGTGCTGGTGTGTAATTACATTTCAGCATGGATATCTGACACTTGACCTGTAAAATATTTTACCAGCTAGATTTTCCTCTTCCTTGTTTGGGAGTTGGGAATTGCTTAGGCAATTTTCCAGGATGACATCTGAGCACCAGATGCCTTTTAGGAGTTTGAAAATTTGTAGGAAAGTCCTTGAATGGTCTCTTCCTTAGTTCTTATTAAGCATTCTATTACAAAGGCAAGCATTTATTCCTAGAAAGGAATAGGATATATTTTTTATGAAGGTAGAAAGCTCCAATATTTTTTGAAAAATAAAACCAGAAAGATGAGGACTGTTAATCTGATGATGTTTGTGTAAGCATTAAACCCCTGGTGCTGCAGGCAGAGCAGTTGAGGAGAAAGGTGCAGGAGAGCCCCTCGCTTCCTACTCTTGCAAACACAAGAATTACAGCAGCTTCTCCCAGAAAATGGGAGTTGAAACACACAACCCCAAAGCACATGATTTTCACAGCAGAAACATGGTTTGTGTTGGTAGTGGAAATTGATGGTTCCTCAGAGAAAGCTGAATTAATGAGCATGTTACTAACTTCCTTTAATTATACACTGTTAACTCCGAAAATTCCTGGGCATTGTTCCTGTAAAGTGTGCATTGGCTTACATAAATAACCAGTTTTTCTTGCACTCCTTTTTTTTCTCTGCTGTTACATGGCAAACTTCTATTTTATTGTGGTATCCGAGCCTACAGAACTGGGACTGTGCAAGGTTTTAAGTATCTGAACTGTTAAAGCCCAATGTCTTGTGTGCTGAAGCTTGGGATATTTCTAATATGCTTAAAGAGTGTGATTTTTATAAGGTGCTTAGTGCAATGGAACTTTTGTCCTCAGACAAAATACCAGTGTTTGCCACATTGCAAACACCTTGAAAACAAATCTATTAATAGAAGTCTGTTTAACCAGATAAAAAGGACAAGGAATTAAATGCAGAAATGTTGTGTTCTGGCACAGAATGATTTGAAGTAAAGCTGTATTTGTGCTTCACATAAAGCAGGTGTATGAAAGTACAAATAATGTGTAGCAGTTAAATCTATTTGATTATAATCACTGTCTTGCTCTCTGAGGTAGTTTTTTGAAGGAATATTTGGCTGTGCTTACAAGCTTTATAATTTTCTTCTCCTTACACATATTCCTTTCCTGATTTTCAGATAATCTGCAAAATGGCTTCTATGTTGAGCAGAGCAACAGTTGAGCACATGCTGCTTCCTCGTTTCTGTGAACTGTGCAGTGATGGGAAATTGTTTCAAGTCCGAAAGGTTGGTGTGTGTCCAACCCTAACCCACCTAAAAATGAATTTGTACATTGCTGTTCAAATGCCTTCCTTCATAATTTAGTCATAACTTTAGCAGATGAACTTTCAAAGCATCTGGAAGAGAAGTTTAGATTTGTTGTCATGGTTCTAGTTTCTGTGGTTCAGTAAAGAAACAGATAATAGCCCTTGGGCAGTAGGTTGGGTCCAGTAGTTAAACTGGTCTTGCACATTTCATAGTTTTGCACAGCTTTTTTTTAAACCCTGTAACCAAGCTGCTGTGCTTGGTTATAGGATGGAAGCAACTTACATAATTTCTAGCATCTTATTTCAAAATTTAAAAGTAATAGATATTTGAGACATCCTTTCTTTTAAAAAATAATCTGTTATGATTGAAAGGAGAAATCGCTGAAGTGTAAGGCTTACTTTAATTCATGTTTGGGTACAAAAGGAGAGTTGTAGCATAAGAAGTATTAAAATATTTGAGTAGAATTAAGGGTCACACAGAGCTTCAGTTTGGTCTGCAACATAAGCTGCACTTGCTGGAATTTGAGCTGCTTTATTGCCTTCTAAATAAGCACAGAGAGTGACTAAAACGTGTATTAACGCAGTTCTATCTTAAATGATTTCAGATTTTGCCAACATCTTTTTCCAGCATGAGGGGATGTCCCTTTTGCCTTTATTAGAGCTTCTGTAACAGCCTGTAAATGGCACGAACTCGAGACCTTGATTAAACTTTGCTTCAGCAAAGCACTTAAGCCACCTTGAGCCAGGGTAGTGCTGTCAGTACACCTAAGTCCTGACCCTGGTATCATGTTCTGGCCTGCTTTGGGTTTGACAGCTGCTGCTCAAAGTGATTTAAACTTTCATGTGGGCTTATTGTCCCTTCTGGTGGTTACTGGAGCAGATGATGCTCCTCGTGCAGAAACCTTTATTGCTATTGATTCCAGAGGCATGTGGTGTATGGACACTTGTTCCAATGAGTCTTTGTTTGGATGAGTTAATATTACATGATGCAGTTACAGGGCTGAAATTGGAAGAGTCAAAACATGTGCTGTTGTTTCATGGGATAAATAATGCATGGTGGAGTTGATAATCAAATTAATGCCCTTGAAAGAGACACAATGTTATTAATGACTTTTTATTTCTTAGATTTGTGCAGCTAATTTTGGTGACATTTGTAATGCAGTTGGGCAAGAAGCCACAGAAAGACTGCTGGTATGTAAAAACCAAATCAATTTGCAAGGCTTGTATTTCTCAGTTCAGAAAGCTTAATAATGAGTTCCCTTATTGTCCTCTCTATAAATTAATTAGTGTGCATGCATTTTTTAATTGATTTGGCGAAGGGCTTGGTTGCAGTTACACAGCAAAACTGGGAATTAAGAGAAATGCAAAGTTCTTGTTTTGCAAAACATGTTTAAAAAGTAATTGACAGCAGATTTATGTATATATATGCATATTTATCTATATATACACACACCCTTTAGAATTACCACTTTTATTCTTCCCTGAACTAGGTGATCATTCAGTGATCATCAATTCAATTATGATTTCATAGGCCATTAATAATTCTTTATTCTTTCTTATTGCATGTAGTTGTACACACATTCCTAATGGATTAAGAGAGAGACAGATGGGGTTTTTTCCCAATTCCTTTAATTAGTGTATGCATTTAACCTGTCCCTGTTTCTTCTGTTCTTCACTTATTTTATTCTCTCTTGAGCTGTCATTGTCTCCAGTTTTCAAACAAATACTTTGATATTGCTGCAGTCTTCATTAAATCTTTAATTAGTTTTGGATTGGCTTATTTTTGGCAGATTCCCAAGTTCTTTGAGCTGTGTTCTGATAGTGTGTGGGGAATGAGGAAGGCCTGTGCTGAGTGCTTTATGGCAGTGTCTTACACCACGTCCCCAGAAGTTCGCAGGAGCAAACTGTCCCCGCTGTTCATCAGCCTGATCAGTGACACCTGCAGATGGGTGAGTAACTCCCTCTGGGACTGATGCATCCTCCCAGGCAGATCCTAAACAAATGATGGGCGAGTTTAGTAGTGCTCTGAAGTACATTTGCTGAGATCAGAGCCTCATGTGCTAAAAACTGATCTCCTCTAATAAGGTAGTGTCTTATTTTTCCTCTCTCTCAACAGTTTGTAAGTGTAAATACTCTTCTGAGAAATGGTTGCTTGTGTTACATAGATGAGTTGAAGTAGACAGAGATGTCCTTTGAATTTATAACTTCCAAGAGGTTTCTGTACCATGACTGTAGATACATGGGTGCATCACCCTCTGCTTAAGTGGCACTTATTTGGTAATTGGTTATATTTGGTATTAAATGAGGCTGTTCTAGTAAGAACTAATTGGTTCTTACTAAAAAATGGCACCAAATTTTTATTTTTCAACTCTGAGAGTTGCATGAAGCCTGACTGTTGCTCTTACTCTTCCACAGGTTCGTCAGGCTGCTTTTCAGTCTCTTGGCCCATTTATTTCTACCTTTGCAAACCCTTCAAGTGCTGGTCTTTACATTCGAGAAGATGGGACACTGAGTATCCGACCATCAGCACAAGATGTGAATTCCAATTCCTGTCAGCCAAGCAACACTATCACTTTGTCTTCCAGTGCAAATGCTACATTGTCCAGGTAAATCCTGGGAAAGGTGTGGTGTAGTGGAAGGGGTTAAAAAAAAGGTAATTGGCTTTTGTTGCTCGTCAAGGCTAAAAATCCCAGCTTGAGAATGCAGTTCCAGAAAAGGTCTGAACAGTGAGATCACACATTGGAGTGTAACCACATTGAAAAATTCACTTTGGCTTCACAGGATGGCAAAGGGAAAACTGGTGAAGTAATTCATAGAGAGAGACAGATGGGGGTTTTCCTGGAGAGAAAAGCTTCTCTTGTCACTGCTGTCTTTTATGAAGTATTTCACTGAAAACCTCTTGTTACAGAGTACTTAAAGTTTACTTTCAATAACTTTTTCTGTGTCCAGCTCAGAACAACCGATGGAAATCAAACCAGAATCATCGACTGAGGCGCTTTCAACAGAAGTTCATACAAAGCTCTCTGAGGACCTAAATAAAGATCCACGGGAAGAAGGTTCAGATTGTGTTGCCAGCCCTGGAGAAGAAGTGTCTCCCTTGTGTCAGGGTGCCAGAGCTGCTGCTGGTGCCCCTGAAGCCACGAAGGAGAGCAGCTTTCCAGAGACGAGCTCGAGGCTGCCGTCTGCCGAGGACGTGTTTAACACATTCCTGTTCTGGCGCCCTCCTCTGCCTGACATAAGTCAGGACCTGGAGTTGCTGCAGTTCAAGGCTGAGAAGCACAGCGATGCCTGCCCTGTGCCGTGCAATAACTGTGTTGCTAGCAGTGAAATAAAAAGGGTTCTGGAAAGCTTACAGGAGCACATAGATGATCCAGATGTTCAAGGTGAGTCTCTGTGACAGGGAAATCGTGTTTTCTCTGAGCAGGGTTTCTGGCCTTTACAAAACACTTGACTGCATTTTAATTGGCATGGTATTCATGGGGTGATGAGCCTACCCTGAGCAGTAAATTATAGTAGAAGGTTATGCAACAGCTTTTTTCATAAGAACTGAGTTATTTCTTGAGCAGCTGGGGAAGTGTTCTGGCTTCTGTTTGCATGAAAAATAAATTGATCTCACTACAAAAGGGAAAACAGCTTATTAAAGACAGTTGTAACAGGTTTTGAGAATTGTAGGTGCTGTGGGTTTAGTGACAGTGCTAGCTGTTAGCAGCTGAATTAATCTAATATTTGGCTGAGGGAGAATGGCCCTAATTTCAAGTTCTCTCTCCTTAGCTACCTGAAACAGGCCCTTTGTTGAAAGTATTGGAAGGATATTGGCCTGATGGTGGGATCTGTGTTTCATGGACCAAATCCCTCTTGTCATCCATAGTCAGCTCAGTTCTTGTTTCACCATGTCTCTTGAGTGCTCTGGAGTAAAAGGCCTTTTCTTTCCAAGAGCAAATGTTTGTTAATATACCATTTCAGTGCAGCTCACACTGGGCTACCTTTTATCTTTTTAGATGAGTGAGTTACAAGTTTAATGCTTTTAAATGCAGAAGGGAGACTAAATAACCATCTTTTGCTTCTTACAGCTCAGGTCCAAGTATTGTCTGCTGCTCTCAGAGCTGCTCAGTTTGATTCTGTTGGTGACTGTGAGACCAAAAAAATGGAAGAAAGTGGTGACAATCTTCAGAACAAAATGATTTTGGATGAAACAGCTGTTTCAGATGCTGCCTGCAGCCAGGTGCAGGGGGACACTCTTTCATCCCCTGCCTCCCAGGATGACATCAGTGATCAGCCAACCACCAGTGTGCTGAAAAGCCCAGTAAGTACACATTGTGCTCCATGTCTGAACTGTGTGGGGTTGTGTAGTCCCTGGCATAACTGACCTACTTTTGATCCAAAGCCTTTGAACATGATGAGACCACAGCTATGATACTCTACTTAGCCTAATCCAAAAAAGAAGAGCCATTAAGGGTTATCATTTCTGTTTGCACCCAAATGAACCAGGAGTTAAAGTTTTGCTTTAGTCTTGTAGGTTTTTTTCTGATGAAATTCTGTTGAATATAATTTAAGTTGATTTCAAGAATAAAAATTATTTAAAAGTAACCATCCAAAATGTGTATGAATGTTGGGTTTGTGGTGGTAAAATAGGTTGATTTCTTTAGAAGTAAATCTTAACTACTGCTGCCCTTGTTGCTGCTACAGTCTCTGCTGTTTGCCTCAGTGTATGAACTTGCATAAACACACTGGACAAGGCTCTGCCTGTGCAAGGCTCTGCCTGTGCAAGGCTCTGCCTGTGCAAGGCTCTGCCTGTGCAGGGCTCTTCTGGATCTGAGCTCCATTGTTCTGCACTGTGATGCTTTGAAGTATCCCAAACAGCACCGAGTCTCTTTCATTTCACTACCTGCTACCTCCTTTTACAGGACTCAGAGGAACAGCACAGAGGAACCAGTGCATTTTTGAGGAAAGAGCAAGAAAATAATCCTCCATTTGAAGATGACAAGTCAAAATTACAGGTGATTAAAATGGAATCAAATGGATTTAGTGGAGTACTGGATACAGTTCGGCTTACCCTTAATGCAGTGGATCAGTTGGGGAATGTGAAGGAATGCTCCAGAATTCGAGGAGAACCCTGTTTTAAATGAGAAGATTAGAAACGTTCTGTTGCCATTTTGGTGCCTTAGAGGCAACCTGTGCAACCAAGGTAGGCTCTGTCACTGATTTATTGTCTGGCATCAGCAGAGAAGGAATTTTCAGCTTGATTGATGCAAGGTGTTGATAAAGCCATAATGCCTGTTCATTGCTGACTGCTCTGTCCTAACGAGAGGACAAATAACCACTGGGGTCGTGTACCCTTGGTGAGGGTAGCACACACAAGGGGTGTGTTTTGGTGCTGGCTGGTTGGTAGAACTGTAGCACAGCAGGTGTATTTTCTTTATGATTTTAAGTTGAAGCATGTGCCTGTCTGTAGGACATCATCCCTCAGCCTTTACTGGACCAGTACCTGTCCATGACTGACCCTGCTCGGGCCCAGACTGTTGACACTGAGATTGCCAAGCACTGTGCTTACAGCCTGCCTGGGGTGGCCCTGACTCTGGGCAGGCAGAACTGGCACTGCCTCAAGGACACCTATGAGACACTGGCTTCAGATGTACAGGTGAGGAATTGTAACCATAAATCAGAATTGTGAGGGTTGTTTGCTCAGTTTGTTGCACTGAAGTTATAAGATCACGTAATTTCTTACAAGGGAAAAAATATGCACTAAAAATATAAAATTACAGATTTAAATCAGACTTGTGATTAATATGATTAACACTGTCTACTAGCCCTGTTTGTCCTGTTGTCTCAGTCCTCGCACAGGGGTTGTTCAAAAGCTTGTTTGTTTTGGTTATGGTGCCTCACGAAGTTGCCTTGTTGGCCTGTTTGCAGTGGAAGGTGCGGCGCACTCTTGCTTTCTCCATCCACGAGCTGGCTGTGATCCTGGGGGATCAGTTAACAGCTGCTGATCTGGTGCCAATTTTCAATGGGTTCTTGAAGGACCTGGATGAAGTGCGTATTGGTGTCCTCAAACATCTGTATGACTTTCTGAAGGTAGGGAGGTGTAATGAATTTCTCAGCAGAACATTATTTTGACTCCATTATATGAAGTTTTTGAATGAGCTATGCATGTCTCAGTATCTAATTAATGTCTAGCTTTTAACTATGCTGCTGTTTTGTGTGTGTGCCTCTATTCCTTCTTCTAATGCTCCTCACCTCTCTTTTCTCTCATATCCCAACAAAATACCAAAGCTGGAAACCCTTTGTAAATGTGGTTGTTAATGCTGCTGGCTGTTGTAAACTGGGGAAGTTGGCCCATTAGCAATTTGTGTTTGGGGCTGAGAGAGAAGAGAGCAGATCCTGGTGGGCTGCTGGGGAATACACACAGATCCTTAGCTTTTGGTTACTCACTCTTATGCCCAGAGATGGTGCTTTGGGTGTTGCTAAAGGGATGACTTCTTGTCCTTTGGATGTCACTTGTGTGTGTCCGGGCACTCAGGTGATTGTGCAGAGTTTTTAGGAAGCACCTTGTCAATGGTCACTTGCTTTAAAGTAGGAAAATGCACGTAGGTGTGAATAGAGTGACACACCAGAGAACTGCAAGTTTGAAGTTTTATCAGTTTTATACCAGTCATGTTTTTCCTTTAGCTACTTCATGCAGACAAAAGGCGAGAGTATCTTTACCAGCTGCAAGAATTTGTGGTGACTGATAACAGCAGGAACTGGAGGTTTCGTTACGAGCTGGCAGAGTATGTAATTTTGTTAACTTCTGATTTTTAACCTGTATTACTAACTTGGAAATAAGTAATTACATTCAGAAGTTAGCACATCTCCATTAGGAGCTAAAAGTTTACAACCATTCTTTAGGAAGGAAAAAGCCTCTGGCTATTTTAGGGTTGTTTTGGGGGAGTTGAGGATGTTGGGGTTTTTTGGGTTTTTTATTTTTCACAAGTTGCATTGTAATGTGTGACTGAAACTTTAATGTCTGTGATTTTACTAGAATGGAGATCTGGTTCACTTGCAGCTAATGAAACATGTCAATCTGATAGATACTATTCAGTGAGAATTTATTAGTTCAAGACTCCCTTGCAAAAATTAGTGAAACACGGGTAAAAAGTAATTATTTTACTTTGTAGCAAAGAAAAACCAGCTCTTAAAAATAAGTTTATTCTTTTGATTCTTCTATAAGACTGGCTATATAACAAAGGTAGATTAACATCCCACAGTTCCTTTTCTACAAGCCCTGTTGCTATTTGAAGCACCTTTGCTGGCACAGTTTGCATCTAAAGTCTGACCTTTGTGTTTATCGTGTTGCTGTGTTTGGGCTGTTGAGGACTCGCTCTCCTTCTGTAGTTTGGCACAACAAACTCACAGTGGTGCAGAAGTTACCCAGCAGCTCCCTGAGCCCTGCTGGGGAGCTGCCACTGGCTGGGTTCTGTGTGGCTGCTGGTGCTGTGCTGGTTCTGTGGCTGGAGTGAGTTCTGTGTGGTTCTGAGATAGGAATTATTTTCTGAAATGTCGATTTCTACACTGAGGTAAATGTTTAGTTTTTGCTTTGCAAGAATGTACAGGGTATTGGTTTGAAGGTGAAAAAACTTCTCATGCTTCTGCTTGTAGCTTTTGGTTATTCTTTTGGGCAATGTTGATACACTGGTTCATGTAGTTTGGATCACATGTAGTTTCTCTTGGCCTCCCTGATGGATTAAAGCTGTGCCTCTAACAAGGGAAGAGAAGAACAAACTGCTCAAGGGCTCTGTAGTAACCCTGGTGCTTCGGTGCTCCTTCCCCACCCGTGAGAGCTGGTGAATGGCAGCAGGCTGATGCTGCACTTGGTACAGTTAATGATTTCCTTTGTGTTCCAGGCAGCTGATCCTCATCCTGGAGCTCTACGATCCCAACGATGTCTATGACTACTTAAGGCACATTGCACTAACTCTGTGCTCCGATAAAGTTTCAGAAGTTCGGTGGATCTCCTTCAAACTGGTAGGGGATTTAGTTCACTTCCTGGCAGGAGAGCAGGAAAATGGTGCTGGAGAGGGTACCTGAAACCCCTGTTTTTTCACACAAGTAGGGCGAATAGGGATGTTTTGATAAACACAGGAATCGCAACGGAAAAAAGTGAAATGGAAAGTTTATAAAATATTTTGAGCTGTCAGACTGCCACAGATATTGAAATCTTTCTCTGTGGTTGTATGTGAAGGAGAAATCTTTTGAAGTGAGTGAAAGCCAGTATATGTGATTTGGAAAACCTTCCCCCAGTTCTGGGGAAAAAAACCCACAACAAAACACAGAACAACCAACTACTGATCTTTCCTCAAAGCTGATTTAATTTGTTATGAAGCCTACAAGCACAGCTGACTACACTGAACACAGTGTCCCTTGCAGAATTCAAATGAAACGACGTCTTTTTAAGTCTAAGGGCTGCAGCTGAAATTTCATTTCTTCTTTTTGTTCCCCTCCTTTTCCCATTCCTTTGGCTCACAGGTTGTAGCAATACTGCAGAAGTTCTATGCAAACAGTGCAAATGCCCTGGGATTAAACTTCATCAATGAGCTCGTGGTGCGGTTTCGCCACTGCTCCAAGTGGGTTGGGAGACAAGCCTTCGCCTTCATTTGTCAGGTTGGAATGTTCTCTCTCTGTTTCTGTGTGTACATTAAATGTGGGGCTTTGCAGCAATGTGGGCAAAACTGAAATTTGGACTCATTATTTTTTTGGTCATTTTTGGTTTGGTCAGAGTCAGTGTGGTCTCAGCCATCTGTCTGTCCTGCTCCAGGCTGTATCCCTGTCTGGGTCTGTGCTTGCAGCTGCCATAGCTCGTCCTTGGACTTTCTGGTGTCCCAGTGGCAAAGCCAAGAATTAAGTCCCAAATGGAGATGCATTTGTTCAATCCTTGGCCGTGCTAGGATAAAGGATCACAAGAGCTCTTCAAACCACCAATGGGTGCTGAATGCCAGGAACTATTTCCCTCTTTATTGCCACCACTCGCCCCCTCCAAAAACCAAAAATACCTACTTGGGTTTATTCTTTTGACTCGGGTTGAAAAGGAAAAAGGGAAAAGGTTAAAAGGGAAAAGGGCGATGACAGGCAAGAGAGCAGCATTTCCTAAAACATTCTTGAAAGAAATTCATCTGCTCTTCTTGGCCCATCCTTGGCTGAACTTCAGAATGGTGAGACACAGGGTGGGGTGTTGAGAGCTTTTTTAACAGGCCAAAATTAAGGATAAAGCAGAAAGAAATGAAAGAAATGGCAATGAGTGTATTTTTAACATAAATCTTGCTTTCTCCTGTTGTGTGTTTGTCTCGTAGGCTGTAGTGGAAGAGGAGTGCATGCCTGTGGACCAGTTTGTTGAACACTTACTCCCCAGCCTTCTAAGCCTTGCATCAGATCCCGTGCCAAACGTCAGGGTCCTGCTCGCCAAGGCTCTGAGGCAGACGCTGCTGGAGAAAGGTTGGGTCCTTCATTTCCTGGGGAAGATCCAACATCTCGGGAGCTCTGCCTCTGCTCTGCCACCACAGCTCTTGTAGCTCAGTCGGTGCAAGGCTGTGAAACAGAATCATGCGCTGTAATTTAGGATTTAAATTCAGATTTGAGAGTACTCAGTGGCTTTGCAGCCTTGGGCATGGGATGCTCGTAGCT
Organism: Oreocharis arfaki; assembly: GCA_013398015.1. Lineage (NCBI taxonomy): Eukaryota > Metazoa > Chordata > Aves > Passeriformes > Paramythiidae > Oreocharis > Oreocharis arfaki. Next base: position 1,244,039 of record VZRR01000616.1, on the reverse strand, counting down.
GGAGCTGCCTTGGCCGGTCCTGCAGGTGCCGGGTGGCCCCACTTGGGGGCAGTGCGGCCCCGCGAACCGCGCCTGAGGCGGCTCCGCGTTTGGGATCCAACGTCCCTGTTAAACACCGCCGTGGGTTGTTTTGCTGTATCTCGAAGGTAATTTGTGTGCTGCTCTCTGATTATTCAGAGGAAGAAGGACAGAAATCGCCCATCTTTTTTTTTTTCAGAATAAAGTCTGGAGAAGGTTTTGGAATGCGTTGAACAGTGGCAGCTTCCTGCTGCTCATTGATTACATCTCTTTTTAGGGTGCATCAAAAAGTTTATTGTAGAACTATTTCAGTACCTAGTAAGATCAATCAGAAGCAGCACATTTCTCTTTCTCTGTCAGCTTCCTTAGTTTCCTCTAGTTTCTGCAAGGAGACAATAAGCTGGATAAGCTGCCCCAGATGGTTTTGGCATTCTCTGTATTTCTGCACTACTTATGCCCTAGGGTTTTTTCTTTTGGATTTGATTAAAATTGTCTTTTTTCTCCCCTTATTCCAGCTTATTTTAAAAGCGTTGGCAATCCTCATCTGGAAGCTGCAGAAGAGACCATTCTAGCCCTGCAATCTGACAGAGATCAAGATGTGTCTTTTTTTGCCACCATAAAACTGAAACAGGGTAACATGGACAATATCACCATTGAAAAACAGAACTAAGGAGTTGTTCTGCAGTGAAGGCTGAACAGCAGGACAGTTTTTCACCTTGTGCTTCTGTTAGTGTGAGTAATGAGAAGAGATAAGGTGGGTTTTGTTAGCTATTTGAGCAGGAAAGGGGGTATTGAGAAATGTTAGTCTTCATTTCATGACCTTATTTCCTCTACAGTGGTTCGTTTGATTCCTGGGAGTAATTCCTTCCTTTTGGTTTTCCCTTTGTAAATGGGGTGATAACTCTGACCTCACCTGCACTTCAGTACTGTCTGTAGAGTTACACTTCACTCAGTGTTTCAGCACAATTGGAGTTTACATTTCATTTTTTTAACAGAACACTTCCGTTAGTACAAGACTGCTGTAAGCTTAAAAAGGTTGCTAAATGTTAAAACCTGATTATAGCAAACTTCCCTGAAGCTATTCTTTCCTCACTTTGTACTGTTTCAGCCATTGCATTTATTTGAAAAAAAAAGAGTGTATATATGTGAATAGTTTTGAATTGTAACAAAATACTATGAAGAATCTTATTCTGTGTCAGTGGGAAAAGCTCAAAACTAATTTCATTTTTTAAAGCAGTAGTTACACTGCTAGAATTAAGCATGGGTCATTCTTATGTGTGATATTTTTCAAAGCACAGAGAGCTCAAGATTCTTTGTATATCATGAGGTTTCTATTAATTTGTGACTTCTGAGCTAAACCCTTATAGTGTTAACAGGTCAGGATGGGGTTCTGGCTGCCCTTACAGGTGTTCACAGGCCAGTTTTTGTTACTGCTGCCTCTCCCAGGAGCAGGTAGACTGGAGATTTCCTGAGCGGAAAATTCCTCGTTCTGCCCCAGCAAAGGTCACCTGAGTTGAGAGATTCAGCTCTGCTGCAGGAGCCGTGGCTGTACAAGGGTGTTACAGAGAGTTACAGGCTTAGGTCTTTGTTTGTTTTACATGCACACCTCATTTAACAAACACCTTTTAACCTGCCCAGTGTTTAAACCCCAAACGGCTTTTCCTGAGAAACAAAGGACCTCTAAATTCTGCAAAACCCCAATTCAGAAATGTTCCAGGGAAAGGTGGTGCCACAGTTTGCTCTGCAGCCTCTGTGGGTTGTAGGGCAAGGCCTGGGGCAAACACTAGATGAGACGTGTAAGGTGAAGTGGGATGTCTCCTGTCTGTTGGAACAGGGGCTTGGAAGAAAGAGGAGAATTGTGTTAGTTAAATTGAGTAGCCTCAGAAAAATTATAAAGCTTGTACTTCTCCTGGACCCTGTCTTCTCTTGGAACCCAAACCTGCAATAATGTGGGTCTTGGAAAAAAAAGAAGTCTTTTTTGTTGTTGATTGAAACTTTGTCCTGCTCAAAAACTGATGCTTAAATACTAAAGAAATGGTTTTGTGTGATAAGTTACTTTCTTTCTGAGAGCAGAGTCCTTTCTCTCAAGCAGACCTGTGTAAATACTTGCCCTTATTTCACGTTCCATAGTCAGTAGCTCACATGGGGGAAGGTTTTCACAGAAATAACTGTTTTGGTTTTGTTTGAATGTAGCTTGTCTGCAGTAGTGAGTGGGTTCCTCAGCTGGGTTCTGTATTTGGGGAGGGCTCACTTTTGTATAAGTTAAGCAGTCATGTATTATAATATGTACAGTATTTGTAACAAATTCTTTCTTTGTAAGATCAGAAAATGCTCTTTGGAAGTTGCAGGCAGAAACATACCTCTGCTGTTGCAGCAAACAGTGTAAACTCTGCAACATTCTACATTTAATTTTTTACAGGTTTTTTTTATAATTTAAAACAAATGCTTCTTCAGTACAGACTTTTTATGATTGCAATTTCTTAACAAAAAGACCCCTTAAGTTAATTTTTTCTAGTTCTAATATCTTTGTCTAATGCTGGCATTATACTGATATTTTCTAACAGTTCAGATTTTCTAAGGCCTTTCTGCCAAGGTTTCACTCCTGTTTTTTATTATCAGTTCATGAAATTTCTCAGCACTGAACAGATTTTTTTAAGTGTGTGTATATGTAAGTATGTTTGAAATATACTGTATATAAATTAAATACCTTGAACGTTAACCCAGCCCAGGTTGCTGTTTGTCAGATCACCTTAAATACTTACCTTGACTTGCAATAATCCACTGGAAAACACAAGCTTCCATAGGTTTTAGCATGTTTGCTTAGTGTTCAGTAGGAGTTTTTAACTAGGATGTGTGTAAAGGGTAAGCCACCAGCTATAAAGTTCACTAAAAGGCTGAACAAAGTTCTTTGTTTTTAACACTATTTTGGTACCTGTCTGGCTCCCAAATTCAGGTTGGTTTTGAACAAGGCAATTTCAGTCGAGCGTTTAAAACCTCCTGTTACAACTCTGCAGTTGCATGTCCCAGTGGGGGTCAGCATAGTTCTGGGGTGGGTTTTTTGTAGACAATGTGCAGGTCTGTTACACAGATTTACCCTCTGCAAGTTTGTCTTTTTGGTTTAGTTTTAAACTAGAAATGATTTCAGCATGACTAAAGGCCGCACTTTACGTCTTGTCCTAGACAAATGTATGCAATGAGTGTGTTCACGTGCAGTTCTCTGGGTTGCTTAAATTATGCAAAAATAGGTATTTAAAAAGCCAGGTGGAGCAAAGTTAGGTATTCCATCCACTTTCACAGCAGCAGTAAGAATATCACTTTTCAGCGTTTCTAGCTGAGGAACATGACAATAACAGTCGTTGGTGCAATATTGCTGTGATGCTGTAGGGAATGATGCAGCACTTGGAACCCAAAGCAGGGTGCTCACGTCGCTTAGGTTTGAGCCTCGCTGCTGTCCCCGGTGGGATGAGCACGTGGCAGCAGTCAGGTGCTGCCCCAGGGGCAGCTGTGTCTGTGCACCGTGGTGTTTAGAGCCCAGTTAAGTGGGGACACTCTGGAAGTGTCATTCATTTGTCAGAATAAAGAATCTATGTAACTTTCTATTTGTATTTATCTCAATAAATCCTGTGACTGTTTTATAAACCAACTTGTGGTAACTGCTTTTGTTATGGGTGAGATGTGAGTGTATTCCTCGGCTAATGAAACATGGCCCAGGTTCAGCACTGCTGGCTGTCAGACCGGGGCTGAATGTGGAATTCTTCATGCTGTGTAGTAAAAGAATCTTTCAAATGTGCCATCTATTGCTGGAACTTCCCCTCCCTGTGGGGATTTGGGTCCTTTCAGGCTCAGGCAGCACCTGAGCAGAGTTTTGTGCTCGTGGCAGCCTCGCACCACTGTTGGTCTTGCCTTACCTGTGAAATCCAGTCTGCTGCACATCTCCCTATGGAAGCCGAGTGTTGGAACTCGGGAGCAGAGCCCTGTCCTTGCTTCGGCACTGCACAAACAACTTGTTAGCTCAGGGAATTTTTAAGGAGAAAGAAAGAGAAGCTGTTGTTACACCTGTTCCATATTTATCAATAGACACCAGAGGCTCACAATACTGTGGCAATTGTTGCATTCCCTTCTTAAAGTGAACCAAATGAACAGAAATTGTTAAATGCCAGAGCATAATGCAGCTTATAAAGTCTAACAGACATCAGGAAACTGGTGCTGATTGGGCTCTTACATGTTTTCCTCTTGCTTAGGAAAGAGAATTGTAGTCAGCTTGCAATCTCCCTGACATTGTTCCTGATGGAAGCAGACAAAAAGTACCAATGAAACAGAAGGGCTGCAATTTAGTTAATTTATGCAAAACACAATCAGCATTCAAACTGGGAGTTACCAAGCAGAAATGTATTGATAGAAAAGCCAAAATACTCTCTGTGCATAAATTGTGAAATATTACAACAGGATTTCAAAGAGACTCCTGGAATTCACACAACTCTAGGCCAGAGAAGATTGATTCAGGAGGGAATTTTGTCACTGTTAAATTCATGAGGAGGGCAGAGGGGCTGTGATTTAGTCCCCAGCACTCAGTCCAGGCCTCCACGTGCTGCAAAGCCGTGCAGCTCTGCTGTGGCACAGGGGCTTGGAGCAGTAAGGAAAAATAGAAACAGCTTTTTCAGATGAGTGATTAAGAGGGAGGGTGATTGCTTATGAGGGATGGTTGCAAAGAACCCATGGTAGGAAGAGGATGGAGAGGGAAGAGCCGTGAGGAGCTGGCAAAGGACTGAGAGAAATGGAACTGCACATGAGCTGGGGCACACAATTCCAATTCTGTCTGGAGCAGAAACCATGTCCACACACTTTCTCTGCCTTCATTTTCTGAATTTGCAGTGTTGTTGGGCTGTAACCACGAACTGTTCAAAGGCAAGCAGAAGCCAGCAGTGAGCTGTGCCTGAGGATCTGCTGACCAGTAACATTTAGGGAGGGTGGTGGTTTGCAGAGGGGAGCCAAAAGCTATTGATTTCCTACTCTGCTTCCAGCAGCCCGTTTAGGTTGGTTTGATGCCTGAGCCAGGCTGCAATTGAGGTTTGTGCTTTGGTTTCCCTTTAAGTTCCAGTTCCCTGTACACTGTTCTGTTTGCAGCATTTGCTTGACATGACTGTCTGGTGTGGGTTGCTGGTGTTTTTCTGGCATTCCTGTGTGTACAGGAGCTAATAAAGGAACTGTCAGCTTAGAAAGCCCCTAAATACAGTCCTAGTGGCTGGGGATAAGAAATGCAGAGATCCCTTGCCCAAGCCTCTTCCGTGGGATTTCTGACACTGTTTCAATTCAGTCGGTTTCCAGTAGCCAAACGAGCACTGGGGTCAAGCAAAAGTCAAGGTATAAAAATTCATGGCTATGAGCCTCCTTACCTATGAGCTGCCATATGTTAGAGGAATGATCTAGACCATAGCAGTTGTCTTCTCTCCCCTGATGAGTGTTTGTATGCATAATTCAAACGTGTGCATGTGTTTGAATTCCAGCTTTTATTGATTGAATTGGGCCCTGATAATAAACAGTATAAATAAATCAGAAGGGAGTTAAAGCATTGATGTGCTGGGGGGGTTTGGAATTAAAATGAGTGCAGTGACCTCGAGCAGAATGTAATTTCAAAAGTGCCTGAAATATGCTGATGACATAAAATAAGGCTGAGGAAGTTGGAGGGGCAGAGGAACAAAACAAACTCATTCAAAATGGTTTGGATTTATCAGGATTACAGGCAGGTAAGTGGCTTATGCAGTTTATTGTAGGGAAGTGTGAGGCAATGAGGCCGGGGACCAAAAGTAATCAGAGTGCAGTCGGAGTGAGAGTGGTGCGGAATGTGGATCAGAGCTCGGGGGAGGGCAGGTGCAGCACTTGTCATTGGTGTCAAACATGCAGGAGTCCTCTCACACTGCTTTGGTGAAGCACGAACCTTTCAGAGGCTGGGATCTGTTTGGTAGTTGTACATGCAGAGGGGAGAATCCAGCTTCTGATGTTGCAGGAAACGTGATCTGTAACTGAGCTGCCCAATAGTTCATCACAATGATTTCAGACTGGAAAAATAAAAAATGCATTGTTTTGGACATGAGTGCCCTGACAGCCACAGGAAAGCAAAGAGAAATTGGTGAATCCTTCCAGTTGGCTAATCTAGAGGTAGATTCTGTGGGTTTGAAAGTACTTATTTTCTTCTGGTCTTCTTTTCCTTTTTAGTCCTAATGTCTATTTTCATTTTTTTTAAATGTTTCATTTATCCCCTAGATTGCAAGCTTTGGATTTTTCTCAGTTGTGGCCAAGCAGCTTTTGAAACCAAATCAAAGGCAGAAACAATAAAAGGAGAGCTCTCTGTGTTGAATTCTGTCAATGTCCTCGCAGGTTTTATCATTCTGATAGAATCCATATTAATTGTCCCTGTTTAAAAGGGCTTTCTCTAACTTGACCCATACCTCTAAATGTCATTTTTGCACTTATTTTTCACAGAAGAAATTAGATATTTAAAAATATAATCTTCTTGTCTTATATTTTCATGGCCCAGTTTTATACATGTCCTGAAAGATTCCCAATAGTTAATAATTCCCAGTATCTGAATACCTAGGGCATATCAATAACACAGAGACTTCTCCTTTGAGCCCTCCCTGCTTGGTGCTGCAACCCATGAAATCCTTTATTGTCTGGAAGACACAGCTTCAGCTTGCCACAGCTGAGTAAGACTGAGGAGCTACAGGGAAAACTGAACTAGGAAGGACAGAAGATAAGGCAAGTCACAAATAATAACTTAATCTCCTAGCCTAATCCTCGAGTCCTATCAGAATTAAATCAGGAGTTGTGAAAGAATCCTTGGGTAGGTAAGAGATGCACTTGGGATTTTCTCTTTCTGGAGTATCTTCAGGGGTTTGTGGCTTCTGATTGGCAGGGTGTCCCTGCCTGGGATACTGGGAATGTGCTGGATGCCCTTTGAGATGAGCTCCCCCCCAGCCAGATGTGGATCTTGCTGTGATTTTTAGGTTGTTACAGTAATAAGGACAGAAGGATGCCCTCCATGTTCTGGTATCCATTGGTTCTCCACGGCAAAGGATCAGTGTTGGCTACAATCTGCAGCCTCGGAGTTCTGTTGTCAGCTTGGGCTGTTGTCACACGCTCAGCTAATACCCTCTGGTAATTTTATTTCTTATTCACATGCACACTTAATGTCCTTAGTCATTAGACTGAAAAATGTTAACCTTGTCATAGTTAGTGACTGGAAGCAGAAAAGTCCATTTAATTCCCAGGGGAATAAATTCTAATTTTCTGCTTGTCAGAAAGTGACATTTTACATATTTTTCTTTTTTTTTTGCCCACCAGTTTAGTGCTAAATTTAAATGTGTGTGTCATAGGAATAGACCTTTAGTGCTAAACACCCCAAAAGCCTTGGCAGGGGTCCAGTGTACGAGAGTCTTGACCAAGAGCTGCTGCTAAAGCTTATTCCAGGCACTGCAGAGAACGGGGGGGTGAGGATGAAAAGTTAAGAGATAAGAGGTCAGCACAGAGGGCACATTAACATTGCATGTCAGGATGCATTTTCTTCCCCCAGCAAATACGGATGGATGAAGAGCAGCTCATCTGGAATAAAAAGTCCAATGAAGAAATGAATTATGTTAATCAAGCAGACTAGTACTAATATTTGTCATTAAGATGTGACATCTTCTAACTAATGTCACAAACTACTGGGAGCCTTTAAAAACCATACTGGTGGGAAGGGAAGTTGTCTGCAGATACCGAGTTCCCTGTTCTATGGAAGGGAAGAGCTCGTCTTCAAAATTAGATGGCATTTGTGGCAAAGAGAAATAATCCTCCCACAGATTACAGCTGTTCACTGCATTGTTGTGCTGGTGGTCTTATCTCATCAGTGGATGTTTTATATGATTCTTTTTTTTTTTCTTTGGATACATTTCCATAAGGCTGTTCTGAGGAGGACATTGTGTGCTGGGAGCTGGATGTATTTTGAGAGAGACACCACTACAAAAGACTCTGAGCCTAAATTGCAAAGATGGATGAAGTAAAAATGAGGGATGGTTATTTTGCTTTTTACAGATGGGAGCTGGAGCAGGAGAGGTGACTGTTGTGGCCAAAGTCACCCTGGGAGTCCGTGGAATTGCATCCTGATCTTTGAAGTGCAGTTCCAGTATTTTACCATATTCTCTGTTCCCTTGTTGCTGAATGTGGATTTGATATGCACATGTGTAACGAGCCAAGCGTGTTCTGCATATGTTTAGCCAAATTGTGACCTCAGGGACACGAGGGGAGCGCTCCCGGCCTAGTTAGGAGAGCTTCATGGCTGGGCTCATCCAAGGACTGCACAGCAGTGTTGGCATTTGCTTTATGAAATTCAAGCCCCTCTGCTGCGTGTTTGGTGTTTTAGCATCTGTGAGTTCTGGAGAGGCCTGGCAGGGCAGTGGGTGATGCTGTGCATGGCTGATTGTGTGACCCCTTGTATTGTCTGAGCACCAGATGCTGATTAATGATTAGTGTGCAACAAATTAATAAACTGATACCACAGACAAATAAACATCCGTTACAGGGGCCTCTCAAGTCTCTCTCCTCTGGGGAAGGGAGACCTGCAGGCTTTACATTCTTCACTGGACATAAACGCCTCTGGACTCTGTGCTATCCTGACACCTTGCAGAGGGAATGTACACGAGATTAATGATGTTCCATAGGTGGTTCGATGTGTGCTGGAAAAAAACTGATTTTCGGCTTAGTTTTGTTGTATGCAGATGTTCTTGCAGGGAAGGGTGAGTGGTCAGCACAGTCAAAGAAGGCTCAGAAGAACATGTCCCACGTGCTGCCTTCCTGTGAGGCCCTGGTGTCCTGCCCTGGAGGGGTTTATCCACAGAGACTGATTTCAGACAATACCCTCGAAGGCTAAAGATGAGATCTCATTGCCCAAGCTCCCTCTGTAGCTTTGTGGAGAACACGGATCCTGTGGTATATCATTTAAAGGTCTGAATTTGGACTGAAGTCCTGAATCATGACCAGAGTTTAAAAGCAGTCCATGTGGCACATCAAACACCACTGACCCGAGCCTCACTGAGCTAAATATGTGGGGTTTGCTCATTAACCAGCATAGTGCCAAGATGGAAGCTGTAATGCCCATGATGGGAGCAGAGAAATCACACGGCTTTCACTGAAACAAAGGACATCGCTGGGCTCTGGCAATAAGAGCACAATGGCTTTATAATTTTTCCAGACAGGGACTGGAGCTCACTGGGGTTTTTTGGGCTCTTGCTTTGTTTTTGTTTTGCTCCAGTTTTTCGGGATGAGAATGTTGTGTCTGACGCATGTCAGCGAGCAGAGGAGATTCACGAGCAGAGCTGGGCTCGTCTTGCTCCCCGGTGAGGAATAAAAGCGTTGCCCGTCTCTCACTTCGGGAGGAGAAGGGGGGGCTGCCGGGCGGCTGCGGGAAGTGAGAAGGCATTGCCAGGTTCGGGTCAGGCTGGAGCAGCACGGATTAGCCGGGTGTCACTCGGCAGCCTGGAGGCAGCGCTGGGAAAGCCGGAGACAGAAATGTGTGTGCAGGGGTGGGGGCGAGGGCTGCCATGCCTTGTTTGGGTGCAGGGCTGCTCTCCTCATTTATGATCCTTCGGGAAAGCAGACAGAAAAATGGACTGAATAAAGAGCCTTTGTCAAGGAAGCAGAGAAAATGGCCACTTCTACATGCCCTGCATTGGAACTCCAGATAATGCTGTAACTAGAGCTGTTAAAAACTTTGCTTAACAAGAGAGCCACATTTAATCCCAATCTGGTACCTGCAAGGCTGATCTCGCACCCAGGGAAGCTGCTGGGTCAGTGGAGCCACTAAACTGAAAGTGTGGTGCTGGTGGGGAGTGAAGATTCTTTGTTCTGTTTATTTTTTCATGGTTGCATCTGTTTCTGTGCTTTGAAGTCCATAGGTATATTTCAATATTGAGTTTATTTTGCTTCTTTAGTGAAGCAGATAAAGCAGGGAGAGGGAAAGGGCCGAATGCAAAGTTGAGTCACTTGGGCCACATACACAACCTGTGACCACAAGGTGTAAAGGTGTAATTTCCATTAATAAAAGCAAATTGTACTGACCAGTCACTTCCAAATTTCAGCCAGATCTCATATGTAACTGCAGAGTGCAGCTCACCTAAAACAGGACACACGAGGTTAACAGAATTGTTATGTTTTAAAATTATTTCTCAATGCCATTAGTCTTTTCCATGTATGGCCGAGGAATGATGTTTTGTTCACTTCCAACCCAATCAGTTTCACAGCACAACAGTATCAATTTCCAGTACAGTTAAATTTATTCCAGTATGGTCCTGTGAAATGGTCTGACATGCTTTCAGCTAAATGACAATTTGATGGGATGTGAAAACCACAGGAGCCAGGAAGAAGGTAATAGCCTGTGAGCGGGCCTTATCTGTCTTGCTACAAGGGCACGGTTTCAAGGGGAACAAAACACAACACAATGAGGAACCCAAAGCAAGGAGGGCCTGGGCTGGGCTTCACAGGGGAGCAGAGGGTCCTTGTCGGGTTGCCAGTGACTCTTAGACTAATGTTTGTCACTTTGCTACTTTGTCGAATGTGGAAGGAACCAAAAAGAATTCTTCACTAAAGGAGGAAATTATGTCTGTGAATGGGAAGCCTTATGTCTCTGAAAATTTTAATAATAAAATCTACATCCTCTGTTTTGTAAGGAAACAATCTCAGAACTAAAGTTACCTCAGGCTGACAGAGCAGCCAATAGGAGGAACTGGAAACAGGAGTTTGTGCCCAGGCTTGGGACTGCAGTGGGTGTCATTGGGATGTCACAGCATGTCACTGCAGAGATGTCTCATGCAGAGCACTGAGGAGGTTTATTCTCCAAGCACCCCTGTAGGCACTGGATCACTTGTCTGTGTACAGGCTCTGGTTGCTTTTCACTTTGGTTCTTCCCAAATGTACAGCAACACTTGCATGGTGATTGCAACCTCAGTGCTACTTACTCAGAATCACCAGCAACTACGACCTAATAAAAATCTTTATTCTCTGTAAAATGCAATTTAAATAAACAGCAATCTTTTGGCTCTGAGCTCCTGGTAAAGTATCTTATATTAATGGAATGATAAACAGCAAGTGCCAGTTCTGTGCCAGTTCTAACAGCACAGAACAGAACACATTGTGAAGCAAAACACCACGTTTTTGTCCCCCAATTTTGTTGTTTGTAAAATAAGTGCTCGTGAAAAAGATAATTCTGATTTCATAGTTCTTCAAGTTAAATACAGCTGCCATTTAAGCCTCTGCTGTTATTTCATCACACACCCAGGAGAGCACCTGCAGGAACACATCCTTGGTGGCAGCTGTGGGGCTGACCTGTTTCCACCTCTGGCTCTGGGGACTGGGTATCAGATCTAGTAACGTTTCTGTGTGTGCAGCTCTGAAAGACCATCCACAGCTCTTCTGCAAAATGAGTCTGTTAGCAAAGTTTACCTGAAAGCAACACTAAAGGCAACATGGCTTCAGCTTTCTGAAAAATTTTAGTCACCCAAGGAGTTGCTCTGCAGCCCCCTGTGCTCACCAGAAGCTTTGCAAAAGACCAAATGAAATTTGGGTTGAAGCATCAAAGACATGGAAATACACTTACATCTTGTTCTCATACTTTGATTCTGCTCTGACTTGCACAGAAACACAGGTCTCACACTTTTATATAGAATAAAAATTGTTTAGAGTTTTGCTGCGTTTTTGAAGTGATTTAATTTTGTTTTGAAGCATTTTCTGGTGTGCAGAGTTTACTAGCACTGTCCTGACCTTGGAGATGGGTGATATTTTACAGTGTGCAGTGGCATTTATGTACCCAACCTGGCTCAAATAAATAGGTTAATTTCCACAAATTAAAGGCCAGGTTTCAAACATTCCAAGGTGATACAATAATTCTGTATCGACATTTAGGATTCACAACTGGGGCAGATGACCAGGCAGTCCTTTGCCAGCTGCAAATCCACAACTTCTACACAATTTTTTCATGTAAAATGCTGGAAGTGTTTGGAAAAGCAAGTCAGGTTTATAGTTTCACATAACACCAGAACCCTTAATACATGGGACAAATAACAACTGACAGATTTATGATAAAGAAATGACTTACAATTTTACATTATACTCCTTGCACGTCCCAAATTAGTCTCTATCAAAGTATTTCCTGAAGTAAATGTACCTTAAATGACAGAATGTACAATACAAAACCCTTACTGTTAGTACAGAGTTAATACTCAGGCACTGGAATAGGATTCAGGAATGTCTAACTGTAGGCCTTGGACAAAGAATTTATTTTGGTTTTCAAAAACAAACCATGGCTCATCTGGATTTGGATTTCACTTCATACAAACATCCACTGGGTATTTGGTGCCAGCTTTGGTTCTTTAATATAACTCTTTAAAAGCCAGTGGTCTTGAAGTTCCCCTTTCATTTGCCCTGAATTAATGTAATTTAATTGCTACTAAATCACATATTAACCATTATTATACCTGTTTATATAAATCAGACAAGAATAAGATCTTATGACCTTAAAATAAACTGAAGAGCCACATACCACATGATTAAAATAAGCAAGAGATACAAACCTGGCAATGACAAGAAAGCACACTGATTTTAAATATTGTTCTAACAGTTATCTTGGTTGTTCAAAGAACAGTGGGCACAGGTTATGGTTAGTAGCTGAACTACAATTTGACTTAAATTTCCAGAGTCTGATTCCAAGTTATTCTTTATTCTGGTTTTTAAGTAAAGTGTCTGAAGTTACTTCTGCTGTGTGTTCTCATTCTAGGGTAATCTTTCCAAAGGATATGACTCACTTCTCCATTATTTGTAAAGAATACGGAAAAAAGTAAAATATTATTATTTTGTGGGCATTTGGAAATGGATGTAAAAAAAAAAAAAGGTGGGATGTTGATCATTGTGAGTCATTTCTTGGGAAGAAGGGAAGAACAAACACTAGCTGCTGCCTTACTGCTGTGAAAGCCAAGGACTTAGTGCTGACTCAAGCAGTAGATATTGATGGCTGCAGAACACAAAAGAGATCTTGCAGCAGGGTTAAAGAGGAAAACCTTTCCTGTTTAAGTGATAAGGAGTTAGAGGGAGCTGCCTGTGTTGACTTCTTGGAGGGTCTTTTTTGTTTAAACAACCTTCTGATTTAAACACCTTGGCCAGTTGGAATTATATCGTGCAAACAGTTGCTGCAACTAGATGAGTCTCCTTCTGAATTTCCAGAAATCCTGGCAAATCTTCAGGTACATAATGAAGTGCAGAGTCCATGGCACTGAGGGAGCTTCCCCAGTAACTCACGGTGCAGTCCCCTGCTGGCTCTGAGCATCTCTTTTTGGTTGGTTCAAATATTGGCATACACAAAACTGAAGTGACACAAATCCTTTGTAACCCATTTGCACACTGATCAGCTGATGGAAAAACCCCATCTTTTGATACCAAAACTGATTTTTCAAAGTGATTTTGTGTCACTGTGGCCTTTGTGTACTTTATTTCTTTACTGGGAACTACTCACTCACTTATGTGTGTAACTACACTAAACATCTGCAAAGCACAACCAACACAAAAAACCAGTGTATTTTAGAATTATGGGTATTTTATGGGTACAGGTTCTCATGGAGAAACAGTTATAAAAAATTGTACTGTCATTCCAGCTTCCAATGAATATTTTAAAATTCTAGTCTTATTAGTGCTAATAAAAATAGTACCTACTCTGTGATCTTCATCTGAGATTATTCATTGGTATTTCTAAGTCACAAGCAGAAGCTCTGAAGCAGAGTTAACAGCTTGGAGACCATAGATTCAATTAAGTAAAATGAAAATGTTCACACTTTACCAAAATGATTGTGGATTTTTACATAAATTGCATAAATGATCAACAGCCCAACAGTCCACTACAGGATGTTTCCTTAGGAATGCAGATGGATCTACGTGCCCAACTCTTTATTCCATAATGTCACTCAGAGGGCTCACATGGTCACTTCATTTTACAGACAGTTCCTCTGCAGCTTTGGATTTGATAATCATGTTCAAGTGCCAGCTCTGGAACACCTGATCTCCAGCCAATAAATCCCTGGGTAGTTTTAGGTACTGGAGGAGATGGAAGCACCTAAAATCAAAGTAACATGTAAAATTGAATGATGAAGAGGTTTTTGATTGCAGTTTCTGTCATGCAACATTCTTTTGTGCTACAGTGTTCTAAAACCAAAAATCAAATCATTGTTTAGTAGTGTATGGTGGAAGTCTTTTTTTTTTGTTTTTTTGTTTTTTTTAAATTTTGGTTCAATACTAAGGGCTTTAATTGCTTTACATTCTCAGGAGAAGAATTTTATCATTATTGTGCATGGAAAAAAGACTAAAGCTGAAGATAACCATCATCGTCATCATCTTTAAAACTAGTTAACTTCTGTAAACAGGAGAAATAGTGTTTTCTCCTTGCTGTAATGCATTTGGTAGCAATGCAGCTACAGAATAATAATTTTAAATCCAAATGCCAAAGATATTACCGACCAAGCTGGCTTTTGCATCAAGAATTACTTATTCATTCTACCTTCTTTCTACTTTAAAAGATGGGTGAGTTAATCTGCAAGTAATCTAGCTAAAAAGGAAACAAAACCAAAGCCAACAGACTGTTCAGTGACTGCTGTGCTTACTTTGGCTGAATCATCTCAATTGGGCACGTTCTATCATTTCAGCATCTGGGGACTTAGCAGAGAAATACACAGCAAGAGAACAATGTTTCAGTTCTCTTGCCAGAGTTGCTTCACTTTGTTCCTTGGCCAAGATTAGAAAATGTTTATGATATTTAGGTGGAGCAGTTCCTCAGAAAAGATAATTTTTATGGCCAAAAGTGCCACCCACTGAGCGGGATAATGAAGGAAATCATGTCCCACTTTCGGTCTGGGGGAGGGGACGATGCAGAAGCTTTTATTAGTCTAACCTAGAGAGAACAGATTTGACTGTTACCACAAGGTAAATGTGGAGAAAGACACACAGTTCTGAAAAGGATGTATGAAACTTCACTCTGAATATGTAAAGGGTGACCTAAATCACAGCTAACCCTTCTCTTCCTCCCAGTTCTGAGGTGAAATGGAAACTCTGTTCCAATGTGCACCAGGCTCTGCACACTTGTGAAGCAGCTGGTAACTGCAGGGTTTGTTCATGCACCAACACCCTCACGGGGCTGAGACTCGACTGAAACTGCAACTTGACTGAGATTGGAGGTTTTGGATAAAACTGAAGAACAAGTAGCACCAATGGCAGAAATTATGCCACTTCATTTCTTTGTCACACTCAGCACTAGCTCTTAATTTTAATTTAATCTCAGTAAAAGCTTTTACTACTTCCTTACCTTATCTCCCCACCCTTGGAATCCTTTGAAAGAAAGCTAGTTCAGCAAGTAAGAATTTCCAATCTCCTTTATTTCCCTAATCTTCTCTAAGTGGACTAACCTTCCTTTTTGTTAGCATATTCTGCTTCCCCTTTTGTGAGTACGTTCCTTTCCCAATGTCACTGCTTCAGCTGCATGAGGAGTTACCCTATCCATTGGTGATCCTGGCACACCATATTTATAAATTAAACCATCAGTCACATTCTACTCTCCAGCTGTTTGGCAGCTTTAAGACTCTGAATGTACATATAAATCAAATAAAACAAAATAATTATGACTTGGCTTATTAGAACTGGCTTCTTATTTGTGCTACTGAAAAGGACAGTGGCTTGTCTCTGCCAAAAAGCAGACCCTTAAATAAAGGTAGAAAAATTACAACCATATCCAAAGGGCAATTCCTTGTGTTAAACAAAGGCTTTCAAAGCATAGCTTGGGCTGCAAATTCTTTGACCTTTAGTTAAAGACCCCCCTGTATATGAAAACTGGTTTTCAGAGCTTGCGTGGTTTCTTAAGACAGATGTTGCTGTATTGCAATTTTAAAATCTAATTTTCTAACCTTAATGTATTTTTCCACAGGTGTCACAGGTCGAACCTGCAGGTGATCTGGAAGTTGTATCTTGGGCTTTGCATCTTCCTTCTTTTCATCTCCAATCAACTAAAACCAAAACATAATTAAAAACTGGACTCTTCATCTTTTGAAATATGCTCTAATATGTGATATCCACACGATTCCCCTCATCGTTGCATCTGAACTTCCTGTTCTTTCCACCTCAAGCAGAACTACTTATTTCAGTGCTTTGGAAATCACTGGATTTTTTTTTGTTTCAGAAAACATGCAAACTACATGCATAACTATGCAGGGGCTGCATAAATCCTGTTCTCTAGCAATGAAATACCGTGATTCCAAATGTAACATCATGTGCTACTGCATTCTAATATCTAAACATCACTGAGAAGAGACATCACTCCAAATATTTTCATTTGTTGTAGATTCCCCCACTGACAATTTAATTAGCTGGAACCTTTCCCCCTAGATTTTTAAAATACCATATGGAGAGACAAAGGGGAAATATTTTCCTGTCAGTGTGCATCTAGTACTTGTTAGCACTATTAGGAGTCATGCTTCTCAAGAGAAATACATCAGAATATGCACAGCATATAAATTACCACTTGATGTATTTTATTCAGAAGAAAATTGAATATTTGAACCATCTCAGAAGTAGTGCAGTTGCTACCTTGGATGCCAGCTCAGTAAAGCATACTCAGTACATTTCTAGTCTTCTGTGCTCTCATAATTTTGTGTTCAGATAAGGCTGTGCACAAGTAGATTTCATGTGTTGCTTATATGCCATTCAATTTTACCTCCTCAAGAGGTGTTTTCAAAAATCCCCATTTTTCAGCCCATCTTTTTGCAGCGTCTCTTTCACTTTCAACACGGTTTTTCCTGAAACCGACAGACAAATATTTAAGATTACTTTGAAAACTTTCATTTAGAAAAACCCCAACACACCAACACAACTACTGATGTCACAAAACACAGCACTTCAGCAGGAATCTTTAAACGTCCACCTCAAAACAGCAAGTTTATGTACAAATTATCATCGTCTGGCTCAGAACTAATGGGAAAATACTTTCCAAAGGTTTGAAACAGCGCGTGTGAACGCACTGCCTTTAAATTATGTTTACTAAGAAGCGGAGGAGGCCGAAAAGTGACTACCAACGTGCTTTCAAACATACTTTCATTTACTGCGTTTACTGACGAGATGCCCCGTCCCCACACCCGGTGGGGAAGGAGGGGAGCGCTGGAGCCAGCTCTAAAAGCCCAGATTTTTTTCACCAAGGCACGCTTTACCCAGCGCACACGCTCTTTAAACACACGAGAACTCTTTCAGCGCGGAGCTGCGGGGCAGCCGCAGGGCGGGAGGGGAAGGTGGAGGGGAGCAGCAGCAGAGCAGCAGCGGCTGCCGGGGCCGGATTGGGGCTGTTACCAGTTGTCGTCCTGCGCTATGAAGTTGCAGGCCTCCATCGGGACGAAACCGGGGCGCCTCAGCCCCGCTGGCACCCGGGATTCGCCGCGGCCGCTCGGGCGTTGCGGGGCAACGGCGGCGGGAGGGGCGGGAAGCCGTGTGGGAGGGCACAAGATGGTGGGAGGGGCGGGAAGCCGTGTGGGAGGGCACAGGAGGGTAGGAGGGGCGGGAACTCGTGAATAAAATGTCGGGAGGTGCGCCCCCTCCATCCTCCTTGGGCCTTGTGTTTTGTTATCCTTTGGGTGTTCTCCGGTAGTATCACCGCTGCCTCTCAGGGGAAAAAAGCAAAAAATTGCTATTCCGTATGTGAAAAACGAAGTTCACTTCTCCTGTTAGGATTTAAAAGTT
>VZRR01000616.1:1181026-1225969 GCA_013398015.1 Oreocharis arfaki | reverse complement strand
TACCATGTCTAAGTCTAATACAAAGCATTAGTTACTGTTACAAAACTATATCTTTATAGTAAAACTACTTTAACATATAGCACCTACTTAATCATCTGCGCAAAGCCAATATTATAATATGTATTTATCACACGTACTTTCTTTAGGCCCCTCAGGAAGCCAGAGAAGTGCGTGGTAATTTTGTTATTTGTGTCTTTAAATGTAGGAACGTGTTTGGATTGAGGTGGTGGAAAGCTCCTTTTCAACCTGCTGTCCTCTTCCTGGTTCCTCTTGCTGCACGCCAGAATTGTCTTGTGATAATTTCGTTGGGAAACAACACCAGTCCTGTGATACAGTGTCTGCCTGACCGCTTTTTCTGAAAAATGGTCTTTATAAGCTACAGGCCTGTGACAGAAGTTCTGAGGAAGACCTCAACATACTTTTTGGCTTCTTTGTGGAACCCAGAATATATTTACAGCCCGTAAAGGGTTCATTGTATTCCAATATATTAATATTTTTGGCTCTACTTGGTTTTTTTGGTAATTTTATTTTCTTGCGCTTGCTGGATAAAATATTTCAACAATGAGTGGAGCCAGCTGGCTCTTTGCCCTCGTGGGTTTAAATGGTTCCCCGACCTCTTTGGATTTGTCTGGAAATTGACTTGTGTAAACACCCTGGAAATAGTTAGTGGGGCTCTCGCACCACTGGGCACTTATTATCCTTATTAGAAAATAAATGCAGAAAGGTTTTGACTTCAGCTGATAGGTTTATAGGCAGTGTGTTTGAATTACTATACTTTAAAAAAAAATGACCTAAAGCCCTTGAATACTTGCGTACAAGAAGACTATATACGTTTATTGGTCATTTTAGAAGTACTAAGAACCTCTGTTTGACTAAGAGGAGAATAAAACCTCCTTCAGTAGTTCTAAAATAGCAATTAATACTGCTCTTCTGGGTCTCTGAAAATCATTGAAGTATCAACAAATAGAATATTTCACTTACATGCCATTTCTTGATTCCCTAATTGATAATTAGGCTAGCAATTAAATCTGCTGGGTCTCCTATCACACCCATAAATGCTTACTCATTGTCCTACTTAATTAACTCTTGTTGCTTAGTCACGTTTATCTCAGGAGCCTTCTATTGCTTTGATCCTTTCCGTAAAAAAGATAATTTATTAATGAAACAATCAAATCTGTAGTTTACTGTGTCAGGGCTTAAACTGCGCTAGCATTTGTCAAGAGAGATGAAACTTCTTATACTGACACTGTGAAAATAGAACTTTATAATGTTCAAGTCTTTTGCACTTACTTCTCAGATGAGGGGATATAGTAAATGAGTAGTTAGTCTTAGTTCTTATTAGCCTCTTATGAGCACTGGGCAATTTTAGAATTGTACTGTGAGAAAAAAGTGAAATAGGATTTTAATGAGCTAATAATGATACTGAATGACAGGAAGACGGGTCTGTTGAGATTCCAGAGTCTTTTGGGGAAAGTCTGGATCTTGTAGCTCCATACAACAGCATTTGTTATCGTGTGAGAAATGCTGAAATAGATCCTACGTCACTCAATGTATCATCTTTAAATATAATCAAGTCTCAATATTTGGTGCCTTTAAGATGGGTAAATTCTATGTGGATGTGGCCATAAATGCTGAAATCCCAATTCTTCCTGTCATCTTCTAATTAGGAATTGTCCAGTTACTCAGCTGTTCAGTAGTGCTGCTGTTGGAACAAGAACTCACAACTGTTCTTCAAGAACTTGCAACCTGTCCATAACTTGGGAGTTGCAGATGAGTATCTGGAGTCTGAGACAGTTTTCACCTGTGTCAGGCATCGCCCTGCCTCTGGGGAAGCAACTTGGGTTTTTTACAGCCACTGTACTCCCTTTTCTCAGCCAAAAGAAGTGCTTGTGGTGCTGTGTCCTGATGTAGGCTGGGTACTGATAGGGATTAAAACTAACCAAGGGGAAAATGAGATGCTTTAACCAAAACACAGTTTTCTGTGTAGCTGTACAAATGCTTCCACCAGCACATGATGGGGCAGTGCAAGAGGGCTTGGAGGATGGCAGTGCTGGGTGCTAGGTCCAGGTTTCTTCAAGCTTTTGGGATGTTGTGTTGACACAAACACAGGTGGTATTGCTGTGTGAAATAAGTCAGGGAACCAAAGAAGCTTAAATAGGCTCTGCAGAAGGTCAGCTCACCATTTTAATCTCTTTCACAGAACAGCTTCAGAAGCACTTGTGCTTCTGCATGGAGGCAGCAGACAGAATGGAGACAGGAAAAGGTGATGTGAGCTGAAATGACCAACCCAGCGTAGGTGGATATCTTAATCCTCTACTGCTGCTGAAGACTCTGTATAATGCAATTTTGGCTTTGTTAATGTTTGCATTCTTCAAAATCCAAGTTAATTTTTGGTTTTCTGGAAATCTCATGTGTGTACCCTGATAAAATAAAACGTTAAGGCTTTGTGTATTGCTTGTTTGTGGAGAAAAGTATCCAGATGTGTACACAAAAGCTTTTTGTGTCCTAGTCTGAAATTACGTGAAGGAAACAAACCTGTTCTCTTTTGAGTTCTATCTAAGGATTTGTGAGTGGTGTTTATGGACATCTTCACTCCCACAAAATGTGCTGAGATTTGAGTCTGTGTGATATTTGGATTCAAGTGCTAAAGGATTGTCGCTAAATCAACCTTTGGATTGTGTACCTGTTTTCTGAACACTTGTGAAGCAAACTACCCAAGGTCTGGTATAACAGAAACTGGTTTTCTTGTGGAGATGATGGTTACACAGAGTAATTCTTTCTTCATGGGAGCAGCTCTGGCACAGGGGGCTGTGCAGCTTCTGTAGCACAGGGTCCTGCTGGGTATTTATATATCCATTTGTGTATTTGTGCTTAGGCTTTTGCATTGAAAATATTTACCAAAGAGTATTAGTTAGTACTGGCAGTTTTGTGTTTGCTACTCCACAGTTTGCAATATGAGGTGTGGAAGTCTAAAAGAGGAGTCTTTGAGCATAACTTCAGTGTCTTTTTGTAATGTTTTTACATAATATTTCAGATGTAGGCAGCCTGAGACTGCCTTGTTATGATTACTGTGATTTAAGTAATGAAGTCCCATTGACACACACTCTGGTTTCATTTAAAAAAACCCTTCTAAAGTCTATCACATCAAGAATATGTTAATTGGAGTTCCTGAATTTCCATTTATGAATGTAACCCAACAGCCTGGTTAGAATCATTATATGTTGTGGCAAAATTTAGAACTCTCATCTTATTGTGGCTGTAATTATCCAGTGGCTTTTGAAACAGTGAGGGCATGTTTGTTTTCCCAATGATAATACGTTCCTTTTTTATCCATAAAATGGCACGTACGGCTACAGCTTTATGCAGATTTCTGTGCTTGAAAAATTCAATAATTCCTGGAGTTTTATTTGGTTTTGAGCAGATTCATTCCTTTGTGTTCAAACGAAAGATTTACGTGAGAGACTGCTTTATACTAAACCTGATGGATACACTTAAATTTCTATTGCACTTGGTGGAAGAAGTATACATGCCCTCCAAACGAAATTATTGATTCTGTGGGTATGGAGACCTTTGTTGCTTTCAAATTAGAAAAGGTGTTTGCGTTGAAATCCTCGAGTACCAGGCACTCAGAGCACAGCTCCCCAGTTCTGCAGGGAGCTTGCAGAATGCTGCCCTGATGCAGTTTCAAAGAATATGGCCAGCACTTGTAGCCACTGGAAAAATTTCTTGTAGATGCCAGTGTGCAACACTCAACAGAACTCTCCTGCTGGTATGAGAGGTACCTAGGCACCATGTGAATTAAAGATGGAGAAAGACACAATTCTAAATTTTGTTGCATTGTGTAAACTGAAATCGAACTCTTCATGGTCTCTGAAAGTGTTTTCTGTTTCAATACAGTGCGTGTTTCAAATCAGAAAGCGTCTCCTTTTTTCCTTTTGCCTGAAAGGCAGGGGGTCTGGGGCATTTTAATTGCTTTCATATCCTACTCTGCAAATATATTATTTCTGCACAATAGTTTCTTTGCATGAGAATTGCTTAAATTATTCAGAAAGGATTGAAAAATATATTTCAGGTTTTAATTTTATGCACAAAACATTAATGAGCAGTGCCCCTTAGAGACTTGCTGTCAGTTTAACATATTCACAATAATCTCAACACAGATGTTATTCCATCTAAATCCTTTTAGAGGGATGAAACCAGTAATTTTTCCTTAGAGAACGTCAGAAAATGTTATTGTTGAAAATTACATTTTGATCCCAGAATGCTATGTAAAAAATCATTGCTAGGAAGAGTAAGTAGCACATTGTTTCTGAGGTAAAATGCATGTGAAACTTTCTTGTGTCTCCTGTAAACTTCAAAATCAGTGAATGTTCTGTTAGTCTCATGCAATTTTGCTTCCCTTGAGGGTGATTGCAGGCAGTGATGGGATATCAGCATCTAATTGTATTCTAATTTAAGAGAGTATTTGTTATAAGATAAGATTTCTGTATTTGTAGCCATCACATGATGAAGTTATTGTCTCTTTCGGATATGTTTTCCTCTGCATTCTCTGGGCATATAAATTAAAATACTTGCTAGAAAGTACATACTTGGAATAGCAGTTTTTGTTGGAAAATGCTTGAAGTACTCTTTCTGTTTTATGTTCTATGATATGCCTGTGTTTTCTTTTTTCTCTTTGGTGGACTCATGTTGTATTCTGCTTGCTTGGTCTTGCCTAAGAACATCTTTGACAGTGGAATTATAAAAACGATAAGATTGTAAATATTATGTTGCTCAATAGTGAGGAGATATTTTGTGTTCCACTTAATCTTAACTGAGGTTGATCTCCAGTGGAGAAGCTGTAGCCAGTTCCCTGGATAGACCCCAGCCATATGGGAGTGGTGCGTAGGTAATGTGAAAGAGGACATTTGGGAAAGTGTTGGATGACTCAAAGCAATGGTTCTGCAATTTTCCCAGGTTCTAAGAACACTTCTAGGACTGCATAAGTAAAAGAATCATAGCTGGGAGTGAGAGGAGTACACAGTGCACCATCAGTTCTGTGCAGAGATAGCTGGTTGGAGTAAGTCCCATCAGGTTTTTCAGAAGCTGTTTGGAAGAGGAGGAGGGTGAAACATGAGGGCGCAGTTCACCCATGACCAAAAGCAGAAGAATTGCCAGTTCCAGTCAAAGAAATGTTTCAACCTCTTCTTGGGAAAGAAACAGCTCCTACAGCCACTTTGTGGGTACTTTGGCAGAAGTAAAGGTTGCAGTTATGAAACACAAAGTGGGATCTTGGTTTCAAGTCTATTTTATGAGCCCTGATGCACAGAATGGCAGGGATGATGACTTGGTGAAACTTCGGGATACTGCAGTGGAATATCCTTTACAAAAATGTATTTATTTTGCAAAAGCAGATATCTTGATCTCAAATAGCTTTTAATTTCTCTACTCTGCCGTTAAGAACAGTACAGAAAAAATATGTTTAGATGATAGAAAATAGCTGCAAAACTGTAAGCAAACACAAAAAAGACAAAATTTCCAAACAGTTGCTTTAAGCAGGGTACATTTTACTTCAAGTAACAAGCCTGGAGAATGCAATTCCATTCTGTTGTAGAATACAAAAAGAAAGAAATGCATTCAGCAGCAATTTTTTCTTTTGATACCAGCTATGGGAGGTCTTGGGGTTTAAATTATTCACACTGTCATACTCAAGTCTAGGTTCATCCTATTTTATACTTTGAGTTGCACTCAAAATGCTCAGTTTTTAGATGTATGCACTGTAGGTGATGTTGCTATAGTGAAAAAATGGTTGTACAGTGCTGTAGTAGGAAAAAGCATAAATCTGTTTTCTTAATATCAGTAATATTGATATTGGGAAAATACATGATGTTGGTATTAAATTTAGGTTAGGATTTTGTTGCTTTTGTTTATCCTGAAAGCAGAAAATATTTTTAGTTCGTTATAGATTTGGAAAAAAAGGTTTAATGTTATTAATTACTTTATTGAAGGTTTGGTAGCTTTCTTTGATCAGATTTTCTGCTCCTTATATGAACTGCGCCTTTAAAATTAACCTGAACAGGTTCATTCCTGTAAGGAAAATCAGTGTTGAAATAGGTGGTGTAACATGATATATGCAATAAAAAGGCAAGTGATGAAGCACCTTAATGTATCTATAGACTTTGGTTTAATAGTTCTTTGACTAACCTGGATTATGATATATAATTTGACACGTACACATCCCAATTTAATCAAAACCTCTTTCAGTAGCATCTTAAATAGTACTCACTCATGCAGACATTCACATTAAAGTAATTATGGGGGAGGGGGGAGATGTACGAACAGAAAGAAAGTTTACTCTTCCTCTTTATAGTGAAAACAAATGTGTTTTTCTCCAGAATCTGCCAAGCCTGTGTTTTAATGATTTAACAGATGGAGTTGGCACATGTGAACCTGGAAGATGCATCTGTCTGATTTTTCCAGTCTGAGGATTTTTTAACTGCATTAATGGCACAGACAATGGTAAAATATCACCTCCCCAGGCTGCTTTGCTCTCCTAACACATAATGTCTTTTAAGGAAAAAAAAAAGTGATAGGAGACTGGGGTGAGCAAAAGGCCAGAGAAATGAGGATTTGAAAAGTTTAATATTTTCTGTCTTCACTGCATTAAGCTTTTAAGCCTTTCACTTTGAATTTCATGTGTATATGGTGTGGAAACAGAAATTCTACCCAGGCAACATTATGTGTGATCTCAGGGTTCTATTAATTATTGGCTTTAAATAAACACCATTTAAATAAGGAGACAAATAGCCATCAGTGCTTTGTCCTTTGTAATTGAAATTGAGTGTTGCTTTTCCAGTTTGATAATTTTAATTTTTTTTGGGTTAGTTCTTGCAAAGGTTCTGCTCATGTATAACTTTTTATTTAGCAATCTTATTTAGTCACTTATACTGTTCATTCAATCAGGCAAAGCAGATGCTTAACTGTTTGGAATGAGGGCCTTAATTTCAATTTCTTTTGGACTGGAATCCTTAGCACTCACCTGGATTTTTTGCTGAAACCAATGAAATACCTTTCTGTGCTAAAATCCTGAAGTCTCTAGTTTAAGTGCAATGGTTATTTGCACTGAGCTCTGGGATGACGCTACTTAAGCAGGGACCAGATGACCCCGTGTGGTCCTTTCCAGCCTGACCCGTTCTGTGAGTCTGAAATGCCCCAGCAGTTCACAGGAATGGATTAAATTCCAGGCTCTTTTTACTTCTGCAGGGGCCTCTGTAAGAAAGTCCCCCTTCTGAGGAAAGCGCTGTCCGAGGGCTGGATCCGCGCTCCTGTGAGCTGCCCGGATAAGTGATGTGCTTCACTTATCTGTGTGTCTATCTTTGATTCCACACATAACAAACTAGGATTTGCTAGCTGGTCTAATGAGGGATGGTACCTCTGTCTATGAAATTTGCCTGGCTGGCGTTATTAGATTATCAGTTTTCAGAAAAACCGGTTCACTCTACGCAGATGCCCCGCCTGCACTTCTGGTAAAATAGAGAAGGAGGTGGACCTTGTGGTTCTACAGCTGGGTTGTCCTCCTTCTTCCATCTCCTTACATCTCTGTAGTACTCCAGTCTTGATGTCATGGACCTCTTTGAGACTCTGAAATTATTGAAACACGTTAGGTAAACTTATTAATTGAGGCTGCTTCTCTATTTCCTGGCATTTTGTATAGCTTACGTTGCCTTTTTAATGTATCTAATAATGAGACACTTGCTTTGGGCTATCAGCCATCATAGGACTCACCCTTTGGAGGTGCCGCTTTCATTTGTCAACAGTTTAGGCTGCCAGCTTCAAATAAATTTGTAGCTTCAGGTTGTAGTTAGGTGGGCTTAACACTACTTCTGCTGTCTATCATGTAAGTACATAAATAGGAGGGTTTCAGAATGCCACACATAGTTTTAGAAAAAGGCTTGAGCCACTGCAGAATCAGACACATTTATTTCAATAGTCTTATCCTTGATTCATGTTAGGTAGAAACAGAATAAATCTCTTCATTTTTAGTGAATCAGAAAAGAGTGCTAAGAAACTCCTGCGTTCAGAAGCACTCGAGTCCCTGAAAGGGGGTGCCAATTTTCTGCAAGCCTGGGATACTGAAAATATCACTGCATTAACCATACCAGATATTGCTGTTTGTTTTCTTAATGCCCTTTTGTATTTTAACAAATGGCTGTAATAATTTTCACCCTCATTTTAAGGTTTGATTAATTGGTTCATTGTGTTCCTTCTTCAGAAGGAAATGTGTTACTGATATCCCTTGGTATGAATGACATATGGGTTCTAGCTGAAATGATAGAACGTCCTTTCATTTAGCAAAACAAAAATATGCTTGGCACTCTGTTCTTCTTTGCTACTCTTCCAGCCAAATTTAATTTGTGAGAGTGATGTGGCTTCTTTGTCATTGGCTATGGTGACACAACTTCATCTGGGTGAGATTCTTCATGCTTGTGAGGTGAGGTCCGTAGGGTGGCAGCAATAATGAGAGAGGTGGTGTTTTCTCTTGCACTGCTCTCTTCTGCCAAAGTGTTTAATGTTGCAGCTCAAATCAGCCAACAAATAAAAAAGGTTGGAAATATCTGAAAACATGAACATGTCCTACGCTGTATGAGTTCTTTCCTTCTTTTCAAATTTTCTGGTAGGTATTTTTCTTTTAAAAATTCTGCATTTTATTTTAAGATAATCCTGCAAAACACTACAAGGTAAAATTTGTGCTAAGGGAAATTGCCTTGAAATGCAGCAATGGAAATGACTTATATTCTCCAGGATTCAAGCCAGTTAAGAAACTGGATGATTCCAGAGTTTTTGTACGTGCTTTGCTGTATGTGAGAATACATCCACTATGAGTCTTCATTTCAACCCCAAACCTTCTCTCAACACATTGAACCCTGTTATGAGAGAACATGGTGCTGTTTGTATCCTACTGACTGTTTCCTCTTTGTGTACTTGTCACAGCACTGGTAATTATGGGTGATTACTTTAGGAATCTTTTGAATGTCATGTACATTTTGCCTCTCCAACAAATTCCAAATGGCAAGACTGTTGCCAGTTCAGGAATTTTTATCAGCTTTTAATTCCTTATTATTTTATTTTGGACACTGATAGGTAGGGTACTTTCTTCATTCAGCTGTGGCTTTCTACTATGGAACTGGGATGGACTCCATCTTTCAGAGAAAAGAATTTCTCCATTATTGAAGGATGCTCTCGTGTAAAAGTATTAACCACATCATGCAAGCTGAGTATAGACCATATAAATTTAGTATCTGGTCTAAAAACTGCTTAGAACACAGGTGCTGCCTTCTAACTGAGTTGTGTGGTTTGGAATTTATAAGTGTGTCCTGGATAAGGAAAGGCTGTGTTGCCAATTTTAAGGAACTTTTGAGAGATCACAATTTTGTACCATGTACATGCGCATATGTCGGTGGCGGTTGTTGTTAAGAAACTGTTTGTACTCAAGCGTGGATTTAGATTTTTTTTCAGTAGTCTGTTGATTAATTTTTTCCAAGAAATGTAACAATTTGTGTGGAAAAAGAAAAGGTTAGTCAGTATGCAAATGTAACTACCAGCTTCCATGATCTTATAAACCTCTTTTTTTCGCAATCCAATGTGAATGATGGGTTTCTTTTAAATAGCGTGGTAGTTATAGTAGAAAACTGTTGTTGGGAATAACTTTGACAGTTAAAACCAATGCAAGATAAACTTAGTTTTGCGTCAATATTTGTAACAAATATATCAGAACACAGGTACTGTGGTTGGAAATGGCCTAAGGCAGTTTAGACAAGATGCCAGTGGAAGATAAAAGAGGGTCGGGCTGACCCAGTCCATGAAGTCTTTCCTGAGTAATTTGAGTAAGATTTGTCTTTCACTGTGACCGTGTAGCAAAAGAAGAGTCAGCCAATAGAAGCTGTTAGTACTAAAGTGTAACTGATACAAGAGAAAGGAACAACTCTCCCACCATGACACTGCTGGTTGCCCTCTCTGTGGTGGTAAACACTGAGAGAAGACAGATACTCTCTGCAGCACAAAGTGTGACTGAATGCCTTTAAGGACTAGAAAGTGCTAAATGACCTTTCATCACTTTAATCACTTGACTGGGAAGGAAAGTTTTTAATGAAGGTCATCGGACTGGAAAAATATCGTAGATGATAGTGGAAGTGGCATGTTCTGCTCCTCCTGATTTGGGTTTTTCCCAAAAATTGTCTCTGCAACCGGTATCTTTTTCCTTGGAAGAAAGTACTTCAGCACAGTAATAGTAACAGAATCTTAATGTACTATGTGGTATCAGATGGTGAAGAGTGGTGTTTTTTTAAAGCAGTGGTTGGTGTAAAAAATCAGAATTTAAAGACTTTCTCTGTGTCAGTTGTTTTTGTAATTTTGTTTGAATGCCTTTAATCCTGTTCCCACTGTGTAAAATAAATCACTGGTGTAATTACTGGTGTTTCTAAAGACTGGTTGTGGCCTTTAGAAACTGGGCCAGAGAAAATAGTCCGTTTGACTGTACATTGCTTTTTGAAAATGTAGTCTTTGTTGGATTTTCTTGTGAAGTAGTCAGGAACTGCAGTCCAGTTACATCTAGACCCTACACACTGGTTGCTTATCCCTGTAATGACAGTAAGAAGCCTCTTGGGTGACTTTTTTGTGGGCATGAATCAAGTGATTTTCTTGTCCTTGTTTGAAATGGTAAAAACTGTGAGTGGCGGGGGGGAAAGCCAGGCAGCTCAGTTAAGAGATTAAGCTTTCATAAGAGGCTGGGATGAAGCCATATAATAAATTTTAGGCTGATGACCTTTCAGAGAGGCTTGGAAGGAGAGCAGAGATTAGAGGTTTGGCTTCATATCCATGTGGAGTTGCTTGGTGTAATCCTATAGGGAGTGAGTGATTGCATGCAAGGGTATTGTGGACTGAAGGAAGAATAAGATATATTGAAATTTTGTTAATATTTTTAGTTTGGAAGATTAGCTGGACTCAAAGAAGCTTTTCCTCGCATCTAACTATGGCAGTTGGAAGAAAGTTTATTCAGCTGAAACATGGTTGTTTTTCAGTTCTGTTCTTTTTTTATAGAAAAGCAGGGAGTTGTCCACTGCCATCAAGAAGATGATAATCAAGAGTAAGAGAGAAATCACAACTTAAGTACTCAAGAGTAACAGATCTGAGGCAAGATGACATTCAGCTTTCAGAGACAGCTGAGCTCTTTTTGTGCAAGTTGAAATACTGGAGGTTGTGGTGCTGAGACCACACTGATAGCACAGCCTTCCAACTCTGCTTCCCCTGGGCGCACTGGCATGGGACCGTGCTGGTAATTCCTGTAATTGTCTCCAGTTCCATGTACTCTCCTTTTGGTCTGCTCTTTTCTGCTATTCCAAGGACTCAGTTTACATTTACACTGGCTCATTACACAAGACTACCTTTAACATAAATTAAGACTCCTTATACTGTAATTTGAGAGATGCTTTGTTGTTCCTTTCCTAATTGGTGCAATGAGAGCAGTCTGCAGAGACATCAATATTAAACATCAGAAAAGAGTTTTTGAAGTAGAGCTTGGGTCTGATGAGCCATGTGAGAGTGTTGCAGGGAAAGAGGTCTATGCTGGCATTAATAAATGAAAACAGCCTGCCTTGTTTGAACAGAGAGACAAATGAAACATTTGTATCCTCGGTGATTTGGATGCTGGCAGAGAAGTTTTGTTTGTCAGTCCTTTGACTTCAGACACTCTTATAATTTTCGCTCAGAATATGTACCAAAGAAAAAGGAGAGCAAAGTCTGTTTTTTATTTCTTTACATGTTCAGCAGGAAGACAGTGATTTGTATTCAGACACATCACGTTGTTACATTACAGTGTAATCCCATGAAGTGTGATGGGTCTTGAAAGATAAAAATGTCTCTGTGGGACAGTCACGCTTGGGGAATTCGTTTATCAGTTTGTATCATGGCTCTCCGAGTCAAATCAGAGCTGCAGAAATTCCAACATCTGCGGTGCATGCTCTTACTTTTTAAAAATCAAATATAAACATAAGCAGCAGGAGCCCTGTTCCTGAGATGAAATGTATGAGCTTTGTCATAGTGTCATTAATATTTTGTGTTTCTCAGCACATGCTGACTGTTGCTCTGTGGCGTTTGGGATTTGGGCTTCACAGGGGCTTGTGCAAATGTTGCCTTTAGTTTCTCTGTTATGTAAATTCTTTCCTTTTGTATCACTTCTTCCTGGCAGATTTTGCTGTAATTTATAGCTTCTAGTGGACCCAGGCTCAGAGTGAAGTGCAAGTGGAGAGGTGAAGTTTTCCTCTGATTCTGCGCGAAAGGCTTGCGTGCGTGAATTTTAGACTCAGCGCAAAACCACGAGGCCTTGAAATTTGCTCAAGTCACATACCTGCACAAAGCTCTGTAGAATTTAGTGAAGTCTTTTTACCCTGAGTTTGTAACGTAATTTGGATGTTTAATTACACTCATGAAACTGCTGAGGTTATTATAATTCACCATGTTTCCTTAGCTGCAGGTGAGGCAAGGGAAGACTGCAGGAAGAGTTGTGGTAAGACTTTTACTTAATATGCTGAGATTTTCTATGTTTTTCCCGTGGCAGCTTGTCTGCCAGGTTACATTCCTGAGCTTCAAGTATCACTGCAAGCTAGACATCTCTTGAAACCTGACCCATTTATTCCATTCCTACTCATCACATTTTGGTGAAGAGGCTCACAGCTAACTTTTCTGCACAGGAAAAAGTTAGAGAAAAAAGCATTTTACCTTAATTTTCACTGAGGGGGGCAGAAAAGCTGTTCTGCAGAGTGGAAATTTTCTGATTTGAACAATTTGTTCACATCTCAGGGTGCTGCAAATAATGAGCATGAGAACAATGGAAGAGAAAACAGAACGAACTTCTCGCTACTATGAAATCTGCTTTGTGGTAATAGAGTGAAGCAAATTCAGTTTGCGAATTCAGATCAGGTCCTAAAACCATATTGAATAAAATAAACTTTGCTTTATTGAAACATTTTAATAAAACCTGAGCATCCGAAACATCATGACTTCTGCATACATGGAAGACCTTAAGAAAATCTCTACTGTTTTAAGGTTTTCAGATTCAGAAAGAGCTTAAGTGAAATTTAGCCAGGAGCAGAATATCCTGCAGAATGTATCAGTGTCTGTGTGCACTTGAATGAGTGTGTAGCTGGAGTGGAGGCTCCCTTTAGCCAGCCCTCTCCACGTGGGTGAATTTTACCTGTGCTGTCTCTTCCCAGAAGGCAGAAACAGCTGGTGGTGTTATGTCAGAAAATGGAAAATAACTTCTGAGACTCAAAGTCACTCTCCAACTTCAAAGATAGATATGTAAGACAAGTGAGGGAATGGCAGATTGCAACAAAACAGTCTTTGATTAATCTCCACTGGGCTGTTCAAAGAAATTTGCGATTTTTACTAAATACGAGCTTGGTGTGCTTCATTGATGAGAACAGCATGTATCTTGTTTTTAAGCCCAGATCTCACTGCAAGCTAATGCCACTTGGCATCAGTGCTGTCTTGAAGCTTTCCTTTAGTTCATTCAAGACTTGATTTTGCTGCTGATGATGCTTTTTGAGTGCCCCCTCCTCAATTGGTTCTATAAATACAAACTGCAGAAAGCAATGCTCCCTAAAGGAATAGGATGGCCTTTCATGTGTGATGAGCCCTCATTTGGCTTTTGGAAGGAGCTGAACTTAGAGGTTTCTCTTTGACTCTTCACATCTTGCTCTGTAGCTTCAAAACCAGCGGTGGTGAGAGATTGATTTTTAGATACCCCTCAGGCTTCCCAGGGAGAGGTTGATGTGGTTCTGGAAAGAACTGTGCTTTGTTCCTGTGAGCCCTTTTCCCGTGTGGCCGCTTCCTTGGCCGGGCTGGGCTGCTGGGTTCAGCAGGGCCACCTTTTTTCCATTATCCTGTGTAACAGCTGTGCTGCTGGAATAAGCTGCTGGTGGGGTTTTGTTGACACTGTGCTCTTCCACGTCTCACCTCAAGGCTGGACAAATAAAATGGCGTTAGCAATGTTATCTGATGCAGCTAACAGTTCCATGCCAAGTGGAATATCTCTTGAATTATCAGTTTGTCCAGCTGTGGTGCAGCTATTATGGAAGATCCCCAAGGATTTTCTGTAGCCATTGTGAACAAGGATAGCTCTTAAATTTTGCATTCAAGCATAGTCCAACTGCCATTAAGAAATAAAGGTCAGTATAGAAACTGGAGTGAAATGTGAAGGCTAAATTAAAAAGAGAAAGGTTAGTTAGGCAAGTTAACAACACTGTTCTGGCCATCTGATGAAGACAGACACAAACATTTCTACATGCACACATTTACTTTTCTGATCTGTGCAGTATTTTTAAGTGGATCTTCAGTTCTCCTAGGAAACCATCATTAGGCTAATTGAAACGCTACCTTTAAAAGCAACGAATGTCATGATACATCTTTAAAGGCTTTCAAAGAATCGAGTGACATTCATGGTAGGAAATAAGGTACAGTCTACATAAACATTTCAAGCAGTGTGAAGTAAACTATGAATGTTTCCAAAGCCAGTAGACTTTCCTTGTATTTTAAGCTGGGTTTTAAAATGATTTTAGAGTGTTTCCCAGCAAGGTGGGGGTAGAAGTAGGACTCAGTTCCACAGAAGTGAATTTTTTTCCAGGGAATATTTAGCAATGGGAGTTCTTTGATTCTCTTTAGAGAGCAAATGGCTCACAGAATAGTTACTACCACTGTTTGTGTCTTGTCAATTGAGATAATATTCATCTTCTCATTAAATAAGAACATGCAACTGGAAGTCTGTTATATCTTTATGGAGCTCCTTCTCTTGTTGAATGTTTTACTCATCCACACCAGGCAGCCAAATTCTCTAGTATGCTTGTGTGCTTCAAGATAAAAGATGCATATGTTAGAAGGAGATTTGGCCAACAGTCAGGGAACTTTACTGAAAAGGCTGATTCTTTTTCCCTATCAATAACTAAAAGGTTCTAACAATAGCCTGATATAACTTTCCTGTCATGGTGGTATTTGGGGAAGAACTTGGGGTTTGTAGGCTATCGATGACTGTCCTTCTGAACTGTGTTAGAGGGGATTAGAGTAGCAAACTTCTTGTCATAGCACCTTCTTTCTTATCATGGGATGGGAATGGCATTGTCCTTCCTTCAAGAGACCAGCAAAAGTCCGTTTGGCTTCCTCTGAGGATAAAATGTGGGCCCACTTTGTAAAATAATGTATTTGTTCTTAGAAAGTACTAACTTTTGCTTAATGGCTTGAAAATAGACACATATTTTAATCAAATTTGGTCCATTTTTTTTCCTACAGATGGTGCTATTTTCCCATGAAAAATCTTAAAAGTTTGAAAAATCAAATTACTTCAATGCCAATTAATTTCTAACGTAAAGGAAAAAGCCAGGATGTTACAAGGACTGTTAGACTATGAAGCTGTGTTGCTCTGGTAGTAGATGGAAAGCAAATGGAAGCTCCCCAGTTCCAAAGCTGTCCCTCTTCATTTGCCCAACCAGCCTCTCAGTCTGAGCTCTGAGGTGCTGTCACATACTGGAATAGGCTCATACAGTGCTGGGATTTATTTCTTTGAAACTAAGTTTTGTATTAAGTGCTCATGCATGCAAACAAGTGGCAAATATGGCTTCCAGACTTGACTGGGTTTTTGTATTTCTGAATCCATTTTATCCCTCGTTCTTTATAATGGCTCACTCTTTTATTCCTTTTGAAATATCCTGTAGTCAAAGCAGGGGAGGTGAGTGTTCATTCACCAGCCCAGGGACTGAACAAATCTGACTGTTCTCTTGAGGTACAAGTTTTGTGTATCAAATGCAGTAGACAGACACTGAACACGGACAGGAATCTTGTGCTGCTCAGTCCTTCTCACTCTCCTCTTACAACCTCACAGGACTTAGGTTATCAGGCTGACCATCCCCTGTTCTGAATGATGCATTCTCACTCTATCTTTTCTTTTCCTGCTGACAGACCATTGATTTGGTGTGCTCCTCTTAGAAAAAATCTGCAGCTATTTCTGACACATGACACAATGTGACTGATCCAGCTCATTTCACAAGATGTGACTGCTGTGTTAGGCAGGTATAAAATTATCTGTGAGGACACTCCTTGTAATAACAGCCTGCTGCCCCACTTCTGCCACTCAGTACTTTTTCATTTCTGGCTTGTCTTGAGTGTAAGTGGAGCTTGCAGTCCCTGGATTGCTACTCATACAGAGAGCTATTATGTTGGGAAAAAAGGAATTTGATGCCTGTATTAAAAAGTCCCCCCAAAACCTTTTATATTTGAAGTCAAATTAAATTCTAAAAAGGCAGCCACAGCCCATATTGTGTTTTCTGTCACTTTCTGAAAATCCCATTCCTGGTGTGTGCTGTGAACAGGTCTTGTTGCTGCTGATTCAGGCTCAGTCTGAATCAGAAATTTGTCAGGAGAAATTTCCGATACAGGACTTGAAATGTCAACAAGGCAGTGCTGATATTGGGAGGAGTTGCCCTTCTCTGGAACCCCACAGTGGGAGAGCAGAAAGCAGGTCTCATTTCTCCTCATTTCAGACCAGTGAGGGTTTTGTTTTGCTTTTTTGTTGGTTTTTTATTTTAACTCAATGTGTGTCATGGGCTGGCGACGGCTGAATGTGTCCCTCTGTGGAGATAGTCGCTGCTGGAAACAGGCTGTCACCAGCAGAGTGTGTGACCAAAACAATACAGTTTTCTTTCTTTCCCATTTTTCTCCTTTCAGAACAACTTCTAGATGTTCTGTATACTGGGAGGCAGGAGGAGGAGACAGATGGTGTGACAGTGGGAGAACAGTCTATTTTAGCACTAATAAAAATGGGTCTGGAGATTCATATACAGCAGAAAAATTATAAACTGGGCATACCAGGGATAAAGCAAGATAAGCAGTGACCTTTCAGTGTTAGAGCTGCACAGAGATGCACTTGAAATTGAGAGTTTTAGTTTCTCCTACTGTAAAATATCTATTAAAATGATGGTGGTCCTAGTGTACAGTTTAACTCCTATTTCAAACGTTATTGGGCAAAATATAATTTGGTTACAGGAATTAAAATATTCCCCTGTTCAAAAAGGTTTTTTTTTCCACCCACATCAGTCCTAAAACTGCTTGCTCTGCACATTCCTTACGTGTATCAAAAAAGGAATAAAAATGGATGTTGCCCCCCTTCTGTGAACTTCAATGAGTTCCTGACAGTTCACCTGTCCTGGCTTGTGCAGCTCTGAGGAGTCAATAATAGCTGGGAAGGAGAGTGCCCATAGAAATTCCTGTGGGAATCCTCCCTGTGTAGCAATGTGCTCGATTTGAGGTTTTCCCCCATGAGCATTAGGGCTTGTTTCACTGTGAGGAGATGAGGCAGACTGGAGCATGGGCTCTTGTGAAAGGAAAATAATGGGATTTCTTGTTTAGTCAGTCACTGAAGTCTCACCTCTTCCTTTGTATTGAGGTTCCTGTAGCCCTGGGGATTTTATATCAGTCTGCAGAGCTGGTAGCTGTAACTGCTGGAGGGGATAAAGGTTGTCAAAATGAAATTATGCTTCCTCTTGAGAGACCTTTTACAGGTCAGCATAGCTAGGCCTGTCTTAACTATTTTCTTTGAAGGAATTCACTTTAAACTTCCCTGAAATTAGCACATCTGCCAGGAGGGAAGGGGATACATGGGCAGGAGGAGATGAATTGCAAAGAAGTTACCTCTTCTGTTGGCCGATGCCAACAGTGTATCTATCTTCTCATTGGTAGAAAGGAAAATATTCCCTCTCTTTTAAAATATAGACACAGCTAGTTCCCTGTAGCTATCACTTGACATCTCACAGATTTGACATCTGCAAACTGATTTAATTAATATTTGGGCTACCTTTCACAAGTGTATAGCACTTGCAACATACAGAAGTGCCAAGGCTTTAATTGATAAAATAATTTGTTTACAGAGTTTCTAAGGATAAAATTGTCCAATTAAGTCACATTTTCTGTTTGCTTCTGATTTAGTTCTCAAACTAACACCTACAAAACTCTGAGAAAAAACCCACTATCACTTTTCTCAGAGTTATTACTTGAAAAGAAACGTCTGACTTTCATGGACAGCCCCATCAGGGTGAGAATCTGAGATGTTGACAGAATCAGTGTGGATATTCCTGGGAGGATGCTCTCTGCCAGGCTCTGCCTGTAGAGATCCTGAAGCCAACATTTGCTGCCCTTTGAGGAGTTTGGTGCAGGGCTCTCTCTATTAACTGAGTTATAAGAACAGCTGTGTGTTCTATACCACTGCTCCCAAACTGCCCTCGAGGATGGAAGAGGGGGATAAAAGAAACAGTGTGGAAGGAAGGAAGTAACAGAAGCTCAATTCAACTCTCATGGAAGTCTACAGGAATTTTTCCGACGACTTCATGGGAACTGAATTAAGTCGTTGGTGAGAAGCCATGTTCACAGAACTCCAGACATCCTCTGCTATTCTACATCTGCACTGGATCTGTTGAATTTACTAGGAGTAAAAATCTAGTTTACAACATGTGGAAAATAGAGGGGGTGAAGGTTATGAGAAAACCCCAACTTATTGATGTGGGAGTGGAGACTTCTTGCGAAATGAATTGTTTCCAATATACTGAAAACATGTCCCCCCTAACACCCAAAGCCTTCCTGCATTCATAGTCCCTGACTTCATCAGTTTCACAGCATTACTTTTCCATCAGCAAACGTCATAAACACAGGAAGGCAGATTTATGGGTGTTTATTAGCCAGCACCATTACTGTATTTACTGTAGTGTGAAAAAGGAAATCGGGGAAAAGTGCTATAAATCTCAGTGGCTGCAACCCAGATGCATTTATTTACTTACTGGATACTTCCCTAGTAGCTTAGCAGATGCCTGCTAGTTTACACTTATATTTTGAGCATATCAGCAGAATGCTCTAGAGGGATGAGTGTTAAAATCCTGCTGGGGTCTGTTGTGGGCACTGCTAGGAAGGAGCTGCTGAAATGTGTTCAGTTTAAGCAACTAAAATAGTTATTGAAGAAACACCAAGGTGTTAACCAATCCCTGTGTGTTTAAAGGGAGTATATATATAAAATTTATATATGTATGTTTGTAAATTTATAAGTATGTAAATATACCATCTTGCAATAACAACAGGAAGATAAAGATCTGTCTATTAAAATAGTAGGAATAAAGGCGAAACTCCTGACTTGTTAACATGAAGATATTCTCTGTTCAAAGAGGAACCACAATCCTTAAATCTTATCTGAAGTCCTGGAGCTGTATTATCCCACTTGTGCTGTGTAGGGGGGTGGTATCAGATAGGGGTTTCTGTTTCCTGCAGGCCAGACCCAAAGGTTGTACTTAACCATGGGAGATAAAATTGTAATTTATTCCAAGACAGTTAATCATCTGCCCCTGGATGACCTATTTCTATCTGCACTCGAAAAATAAAAGTCCTTGTGGAAATGGCTGTTTTCTAGGGTTCAGAAATGCACAGATACTTCCTTAGAGAACACTTCTGCATTGTTCTTGGTAAGCATGTCTTTAAAGAACATGACTGCAGCAAACGTTGCATTGTCTAGGCCTGTTCTTTACACCTTCATTACCTAGAAAAATCTAATTAATGGCTGGAAATTGAATGTGTTTAGGCCTCAAGTGTCTGAAAGATCTGCTTAATTTATCAGCTCTCTAGTAAAAGTACGGCTTGTTTTATTCAGTTGATATTTGTGGTCAGATGCAAAAGCTGGATCTGCATGTGTGGTTAAAGTCCAAATGCATTTTTCCTAAAGGGAAATCATGAATCCATTCAAGCCAACTGAAATATTTTCACCAATGTTCAGTGAACGAGGAATTAAGCTCACCCCAAAACCTGAAGGGTTTTATTTTTTACTGTTTTTTTTCCTACTAACTATTGGCTCTTATTGTTAATGCTGTTTTTAAAATGAACAGTAAAATGCAAAGAGTATAAATTATAGATGAACAGTTTCAATGAGGCTGTTGATTGCAATGACTGAAATCTAATTAAGCAGTTTAAGATCTAAGTGATATTATTATTAAAGAATTATGTTAACAGAGCATTTGATCAGCCTCATAATTTGTTTTATGTGAATTATACTTGGGAGATAATGCGATTCCAAGTGACAAAAAGCTCAGTTCTGTTTCTTTTCTCTTTTTTAGAGAAAACTAATATGCTATATTTAAATTGAAATAAATTGACAGAGAGGTCTTGGGGAAACAAAAGCACTATTTTGGCAACTTACTTTAACTGACTTCATGTGAGTATTAATACTGACTACTGGGTTTGAGATGACATTATGTGAAGCACTTTTAAAACAGGAACGGAAATATACGTGCAGATGAATGTATGAAAATGCGTGTATATTTTTACACAGATATGCTCATTTTTTATGGTGACAAGCTTATTAGCAGTAGCCAGCAAAATGGTTGTGCCACACTACCCTTTTGTCTGTGAAATCTGTAAACATCCAGTTTTTTTCTTTAAAATAATTCAGTGCGTTTTCTAAACCAATGGGAGTCTGTTGGGAGGACATTTATTATTTAATTTACCAGTACAGTTCATACAAATGAATGAACAGATTGGATTGCTTCCTGTGTGATGCAGCTAGGTAGCAATCACGGGGACAGTGTGCTGGAGAAATATATCTCTTATTTTTGGAAATTGGGTCCATGCTTGGTGACTCTGGGAGTCAGCCTTGGTCTGGTTATATTTAATACTTGTGCTCCTTCTCACTCTCTGCATTCCATCATTCCCATCCTCCTGTCAGGTCCCAGTGGAGCATCTCCTACAGAGTCAGGAGACAATTCAGCATATCCGGGCTAATCACACATTACACTTGCTGCTCGTACACAGGTGTTTAGTGTAGGTGTCCCAAATTTCACTGCAAATGTTCGTTTCTGTGAGCATCCTTTCCACACCTCAGTGCCTGCTCCCCTCGCCTTGGGTGCTGAAGTGCTCCTGTAAAGTTTAACCCTGTTTGTGTTCACAGAATGTGAGTCTTGTCCCACCTGCCACAGACAGCTCAGAGCATCTTGGTCAGCCCATAAAGAGAATAAGCAATTGAAGAAACAGAAGAAGACAAAATAGGGATCATTTTGGATACAACTGGACACCAAGAATTAGAAAAATACTATGTTTTTGTACTGGATTCCTTTGATTTTTTTACTGTGTAGCTCGTTAAGTTTGTTCCTTGGTTACTGTGAAAGTAAACCAGGCGGGATTTCAGTCTTAAAATTTCAGTGTCATATAACTGTGGGTTTGTTTGAAACCAACTGTTACATTTCAGTGCACAGCCTGACGAGTACCCTGGGGAAATGGGCACAATTCCAGGGAGACAATCCTGTTTCCAGGTTAGATGTGTTGTGCTGTGGTTGCTGCTGCCTTGACCCTATTTTAGATGAAAGGACCATGTCACAGCGTTACCACTGCCCTGTCCACCCCTCACCGCCTCTCTCCCATAGACATGCCTGGGATTCTTGAATCAGATCCTGGAATACTCTTATAAAAACAGCTGCAGTTCTGCTGCTGACTTGTGCCCTCCCAGTTTCTGGCCATCCAGTCATTTTGATTTAATTGAAATATTGTTTCAAGGAGTTACTTGTAATACGTGGTCTCTGGCACATATTTATTTTTTAAACAGGGCAGGGGGTGAGGGAGCAAATAATGGGGAATGATATGGGCTTGAACAGAGAAGGACTGAGGGTGACAAACACTGCAGAGGGAAGAGAAAGTCTGCTGGGCTATTGCTTTGTGTCAGGACTCACAGCAGTAACCAAACCTTTATTCCTAACTCTGCCCCCTGAAATTTGTTGTGCCTTTTCTCGTATGGTTCATTCTGTATCATTCCTTGGAGACAATCTCCAATGACCCAAAATGGGCAGTATTGTTTTGAACCCA
Organism: Oreocharis arfaki; assembly: GCA_013398015.1. NCBI lineage: Eukaryota > Metazoa > Chordata > Aves > Passeriformes > Paramythiidae > Oreocharis > Oreocharis arfaki. The sequence goes on along the minus strand of VZRR01000616.1, from coordinate 1,204,063 downwards.
TTCTTGGTTTTCTTTTCATGTCTGGAAGGATGGAAAATTTATTTTGCTCTTGATCTGGTTCAAAATCTCCCTCCCACACTGTGGAGCCTGGATGTGGTGTTGGAAGATGGAGTGTTCTGGCTACAAGCATCAAAGTGAGATCCAAAGGGCGAGCAGCTTTAAACATTTAACTAGTAATAATCTGGTTCATAAAACTGACTGGGTGTTTATGGATGACAGCATTGATACTTTATGCTATTGATCTAACAGATGCAGTTAATCCTGTATTTTTAGAATATAAAAATATGCAAAAGTCATTTTTGATAGATAAAAAGAAATAACTCAGCCAAGCACTTTTAAATGTTGATGTGTCAGCAGCCTTGCTATCTGTCATTAGCATTTTTTTCTTTATATCTTAGATTTAATCAATACTTTTCTGAGGTTGTGATCAAGTAGCATAAAACATTTTACAAATTTGGTTTGCATGTGATGTATTTTGTGTTCTATGAAGGCTGTGATCTAATAGGTGATACAGCAGCATTGGTAATTACTGACAGACTGTGGCTTAAATTAAAGGTGAATGGCCACTTCTGTTGTTTCAAGTTTTAAGCATTAAACTAAATATGCTTCTAAAGAGATGGAATTTTCATTGGTCCAAATGGAGTTCTTTCCAGAAATCAGGCAATCTCTGAGGTCCCAAGCCAGCCTTTTTCACTGGGAATCATAAGAATTCCATAAGAATTTTCAGGCTTACTGCTTCTAAAACACCTTGAGATTCTTAAGCTCAGGTACAATGGAAGAAGAATTGTTTTGTTGGTATGTGAAGTGACATGTTGATAGATAGGTACCTCCTGAGTGGTGGTTTCAAATATTAAATGATGATTATCCAGAGCTCCAAGGCACTGATTCTTTGAAAGGGCTTTCAATTTTGTGGGAGTAGAATGACAGGGCCTGATTGCAGCTGATTAATACTGAGCTACTAATCTGTACATTCTTTGTTCTTGTCAAATAGTATAAATTAAGTTCTGGGGAAGAAGGGACCACCCTTAAATCTGAGGGCAATAGAGAGCCTAGTCTAGAGGATCTTGCCCCATGCACTCCCTGCCTTTCCTTCCTTGAGCATCTCCCAGTTTCAGGGACACAATCTGCCACTCTTCAACACCCTGTGGGAGAAAACTGTTGTGGATGCATTATGTGTGGAAATCAGAGGAGAAATCTGTGTCAGAAAAAGCATAGGATGTAATTAGGCAAGGTGAACAATGTGTGAGTAGGAACCGGAATTACCTTTGTTTATTGTTTATACAAACAGCACATGATGCACCCACTCATTAAAAAAAAAAAAGGGAGAATAATGAAATGTTTATACTTGCAGAGTCCTAGGAAAAAACTAATTCTTTCCACTGGTTCTGTACCTCTTACTTCAGGTAATGTTATCTCGGAGGTCATGGGGAGAGTAGTAATTTGTACAAGAAAAAGAACAAGCCCCAGTATGACTGTAGTACAGCTTGAACTTTTAACTTTAGTTTTTGCAGAAGCACCAGTCAGCTGCACATTCCCTCTCCATTTTTCTCCCCTCTAAAGGTCAGATACCACTTCTTCATTATGTTCTCTGGCTTTTATGCAAGCAGCTTCTGCTTGAAAATTTTCGTGTGCCACTCAGACATCTGTAGGGTGAAACATCTCTCTGAGGCATCCATCACTCACTTGCAGCTGACACCTGGTCACAAAGGTGACCTATTTCATATTAAAAATCCATTTCCTTTCATTGTCACCATGAGGGTATGTTCTACCTTTTCCCTTTCCTTGTCAGAAGTGTAGAGTTAGGGGTTAGATTGAAGATTCTTTGAAGGTAAAAGGATTAATTTTTGATTCCTTGCGTCACTGTATTCCGTCAATTTTATTTTAATGCTGAGGAAAAATCCCCAAACAAACACTGCTTTCTGACAGAGAACACCAGAACACTGTCATACTGAAGGATCACACTTCGTATGCAAGCTTGGTAAAATTGTTTCCATAGTGCAAAGAGTGTCATATGAATCTCATAAATTACAAAGTATCATAGACATGTTATTGGAGTTCCTTGGGGGATTTCAGTGCCTTGTGTCTTTTGTATTACTTGGAATATGGTGCTAAATTATGGAAAAATTAATTAAAAAATGAATTTTAAGATGAGAGATCTCCTGCATGTTACAGAAGTCTGTGTTATGCAAAAGAAAACAGTATGCATAACCTACCATGTTCCTGACATCTCTTTGAATTGTTGAGCAAAACAGTCTGTGTTCACATTTTAGGAGACACAATAATTCTCCAAAAGTTGCAATCTGTCTTTGGAGAACCCACAGGTTTGTCACTGAATTTCATTATCAATCAAGGCATTTTTGTGTGAAAAAAAGGTGCCTTGAAGAGAACTATATGTAAGAAGAGGAGGATAATCTCCAGGATAAGGATGCTGCTTCTGTTATAAAGTCCTCAGCAGCTGATCAGATTTAGCTGTGTATTGGATTAGAATTTATTTTTATTTTGGGGTTTTAAATTGTTTTTTTCTCCTCTGCTTCCCACTATCATTTCCTCTCAAAGTAGTTGAGAATAATATTTACTACGTATTCATTACATAAGTGATGCAGACGATCAGTTCATCATAATGTTTGCCTAATTTTGAACTACCTAGTTTGCTTTTGCTTTATTCAAAATAGATAAACATGCACAAGGTAATTTCTACATCTTTGTCATGGTAAAATCTGCACTGATTTAATGTGGTTGTCTGGGCTGTGATCAGTCAGGTCACTGGCATTATAAATACGGGTTTTTTTTCCAAAGAGAAGTGGAAACTGACAAAGTCCTATTGCTAGAAGAGGGGAAAAAAAATTACCTGAGAAAATCACAGAGAGAAATTCCAGGCTTTGGGAAGTATAGTTCCCATTCTTCACCTCTCCTCGTGTAACACTGATCCAGTGTAACATCATTACTCATCTGTGCGCTGCCTTCGGGATTTGTTCCACCACATTCCACTGGACTTCTCGAGGGCTGATGAACCATTCCCGCTGACTTACCACACCAGAAGCCAGGCCTAAGCAGAAATATTTTTTTTTACGCTTGGCAGTCTTTTTGCTGGAAAATCTGAATTAGGAACTTGTGAAGTAACCTTCAGTATTGTTGGGAAGTATAAAAATTCCCATTTCTCCCTGCCTCTGATGGTACTGAGACACTCACTGCCGTGTCTGTCCTAAAGGATCATACTCTGTTTATGATTCCTTTTAGCTTTGACCTTGAGGAGATCTTATGAATCACTTTGAGTTTCATGAATTTATCTTAAAATTATGAAGCAATGATGACTGTGGCAAAGGACAGTACATTTGAGAGACAAAACAAAAGAGGAAAAAGGCTGACAGTGCTGGAGGCAGCAAAGCAACCACAGAAGTGTTTTATCAGTAATGAGAATGTGAATTCTAGCAGTGGGATCCTACCTCTGTCTGAAACAAGAGCTATCAACTGTCTGGACACAAAATTCTGATGAGTTTGTGCTCTTGCCTAAGAGATACTCTCATGTTTTCGTGGGAGAGATTGGAGAAACAAACAGAGCTCTGGCCTTATGGGGAAAGATATTGTTTGTGGTGTAAGCCAACAGCATTCCTCAGAGAATGGGAGAGCAGGTTAATGGGACACGGAGATGGAAAGAAAAGTTCATCTAATGGTAAATGTGGCACGTCTTTGCCATTGCTAGTTCATGTATTCTAGAATATTTTACGTTCACTGTAGGCTGTAGCCCATTCTTCTAAAGCTGAAACTACTGGTAATGGTTCTGAAAACTAAAATGTTACTGATCAATACATGTCTTGCATTTCAGTGTTTTTCCAGCTGTGAGAGCAGTATAACGGCAATGGTTATTTTAAAAGGCAGATTAAATCATGATCATTCTTTTAACATATTCATTGAAGAATTAGCATAACTCTAACAAAAATTGTCATCAGTCATATACATTTTCTACTGATTTGCTTTTAGGCAAACACTGTTTGCTTCTGCTTGGGCTGATTTGGTTATTAAGAAACCAAAGGGAGCAAGGAATAGTTGCTCACTTTCCTTCCTAGTTCTCCTGTTTGATGTTGCTTGGACTGTGTCTCCCTGCATTGCAGGGGAACTGAGCCTCTGGCAGAATGTTTTGTGTCCCTATTCTGAAGCATTATTGGAGATCACTTTATTATCTTAGGCTCTGCACATCATTTCAAAGACAGCAAATGCTGAGATGGTGTGTAATCATCTGTCATATCTATCAGGTAGGCAATGGATTCACACTACAAAGCCTTTTAAAATTCTGTAGCAATTTTGAGAACCTTATCTGAGTGCATATGTGACATGAAGGCACCTTCAGACTCAAACTGGCTCGTACCTTGAAATGCTTCACCTTACTCCAGCCAAGTTCCCCCTGAGGTCAGAAGCAGGTGAGCAGTCAGTATGTGCCTCAGTTTTCTCATTATTGTTTCTAGGTGCATCAATACCAGGTTTAAACACGGCAAACATCAGTCTGAAAGTTTATATAGCTGCTAATGCAGATACTTGCAAAATTTGTGAATCTTTAAGGAGCTGCTTCCAGTGTGTGTTCAAATACAAACAGATGTCTTCTATATATTTGATGTGGAGAAGCTTAGGGATATGTTGCTCTTCTAATCATTCCATTCACAATATTTATTTATACTCACATAATTCTAACTGGATTTCCATATTCTAGCAGTGTTTGTAATGAAATGTGATTTGTACTATTCTGTATCATCCCAGAATGAGACTGGGATATCTAACTGACTAAATAATGTGTGATAAACATTATTACATAAACTTCATTGTACTTACAGTTTGGGGCATTCAGCTGCTGTGAACAGCTAACACGGGATTCTTCAGCATGAATTCCTCATTTAAGTGAAGATGTATCTCAGTGCTTCATTATTAGGATTCAAACAAACAATTTTTGTAATTTCATTCAGTATCTTTTTCTGCTTCATTCTGTCTTATTCTCTCTTTTACCTTCAGGAAAATCTCCGAAGTGTTCAGATTGAGAATTTGCTGTCTCAGCTGTCTTTGCCTTTCCTGGTGCTTTGTGCTGTGAATTGGGTCACAGGCAATTTTGCAGTGATACAATTGTCCTTTTTTGTGAGAACCATTCCTCCCCAACTTGCTTCCTCTGCATCTTCCATCTGAGCACTATGAAAGATGCACTAGAAGTAAGGCTGTTCTTTCATATAGCTAGAATTTCAGGCTGGAACATTCATAGTACTTTTCCAGAAATCTGCAAAACTATTGCTTCAAGTTCCTTAGTTCTGAAGAATTTAAGCAGGAACTCGATCTTCAAACCCCAGATATGACTCAGCCATTGTGGAATTGTTTTCTGTGGTAGTAGAGAAACTGATGTTAAATAATGCCCAGCTTTAGTTGTTGGACAAATACTGTTGCTGACTGTAGAGAACAACTTCTCTTGTAGCAGCTAAAAGTTTTGAAGTTTATTATAATGTGAGGGGACATTATATCAGATAAAACTAGCAATTAATTATAGTGCTAAGACAGGAAGTGTACCATAATGTTGTCACAGCTATGGCCATCTAGTCCAATATATACCTCTGGCAGTGGCCAGTCCCACATGGAAAAGTTGCAAGGAAACCCTACAGCAGACAGTCCTGGAATTTTATACTCAAAAAGGGCCATCTGTCCTAACCTCAGGCATGTAGAGGCTAACTTGTACCCTCAAGCAGGGACTTTTTATCTGTGATTTTTTTCCCTCTGTAGAAAGATTCACGCACAAGCTTTTCAACTCTACTCCATCTCACTCACTCAGTTTTTCTAAGGTATTGAAGAGGTGTGAACACCGTATGTGATCTGCAGAGAGTGTCAGTGGGAAATGAGAAATGGTAAAAACTACTGAAAACAGCAGTGTGTGTTTGAAGTTTGACTCCTGTCTTACTTGCTTATTGCAAAGAGCAGACTGAAGAACCAGATGATACATGTCAGAAAAACTAAGACCCTCATCACTTCACAACAAGAAATATTGCTGATTTCCCTCTGAATGTTTAAGAAGCTATTGCAAAATATGTCCAACATCGGCTGCTCCTCTAAAAGTCTGGGCACTATCCAGGAGCAGACTCATCAGTGTTAGCATGGTAAGAGACAGGCTTATCTCTAGGAAGTTTAGAAATGAGGAATCCTAGAAATCTCATGAGGTAAGCCAGTCTCTGAGAAACTCAGATACACTAGCAAAAATGAAGGTGTTCAGACAAGTTGTATAAGCTTTTAGTCATTTGCTAAATTCTGATTATTCATTTCCAAACTTTTAGAGAGTCACATAAACCAGTGCTTTTTGCTTAAAGTGTGACCACTGTCATGCCTGTAAGACAAGAGAAAATAGCAGCTACACCATGAGGGCAAAAAGGCATAAACACAAGAAAGTCTCTCAACCATGGCAGTGATCATAAGGGCTTTTACTGACACACATCATTGGCTCTCTTAGAACTGCTGGACTCTGCACTCTTTCCAGTTTCTCCTTGCAGCTGGTGGGAATTTGGACAGCTGAGGATCTAGACAAGGACTGGGGCAGAAAAGCTGTGCAGCCTTTTAGCACTGTGAGTTTGTTTTGCAGTCCAGCACTGCCCGGTGATCACAGCCTGCAGTGCTGAGGGATGTGGCCGTACACATAACATCCAACACGTGTGTTTGTGTGGCCTTTGGGTGGAAAGCATTCAACCCTGCTTTATTAGTTGTGTCTTTAAAAAGGTATCTTTGGAGGCATCTTTGAGTAAAGGACAATTTGACTCTCTTGCTCACCCTCAAAAATGATCTTTAAACGATATCTCAGAATTGGGGAAAGCTCCCTACCTTCTTGCTTATAGACAGGGAACGTTTTCTTGAGGGATCAGATGTCTAGAAGCTTTCACAACGTGCACGAAACAACTTATGACAGAATAACAAGCTGCCCTGTGCCATCACGGCAGCTGGCAGTGAGTCATTGCTTCTGGCCCTGTAATGCAGACCTTGCGTGTCTGGGAAATAATGCCCAGCCAAGTGTGATTGCAGCCTATTATTAAGGCTTTATTTGTGAAATTGGTATAGCTGAGGTCAAACGTCTTTCTCTCTATTTTCACATCGTGCTTTTAGGCAGCTTTCAGTAATGATTCCATTTTACCCCTACGATGAAGATATTTTATCTCTTATACAAATTGCTGGTTAATTACTGGGTTGTTTTTCACATCTGATTTGGCTTTTGAGTAAGACAGTATGACATGGAGCCAGAGGCAACACTGACTACAGAAAAAATGGTGTTTCAGCTTTAAACTTAAAGTGAGGACAAGAATTTCTGAAACAGATGAATGCAGCCTGGGAGTTACTGCAGGTAGTAAAATGCATTGTCTGGAAAGTGAAGTTATTTAGAAAAAGTGGTTTACCTGCAGGTCTTCAGGCGATGTGTTATGTTGTATTGGCTTCCTTAGAATGTTCCAGATCTGCTTTGTGTGATAAGGAGGTGGAAAATTATTTTACTTGTTGTATCAACCAGTTCAGAATTGTTCTTTGATTTATGGGCCTAATAATATCTTGACATAATGAATGGGGGAACCTCAAACTGGGAGCTGATTCTGGACAAAGGGGGATGAGGTGTTGTCCTTACTTTCGGAGTGGTTTCTTAAGGTCAAGGACAGAGAACTGGGTACAGTGATATTTTGAAGTATCCTGGGATTACTGTCAGAGATACCTTATCTGTGCTGACTTTCTCCAGATGTTCTTATTTCTGTTGACTGTAGAAGGAATCTGCAAAGTGGGCACTGAGGTTTAGATGGGACTAGTTAAGAAAAATTCCCTGGTTCACTGTCGAAAGACCAGAGTACCTTGTGTAGCTTCAGTCACAGAGAAAATCCAATAAGCCAATAAGAATATTAATGTGAGTCAAATCTCAAGGATTAAGTCCTGAATTTCTGTTGAGTCTGAATTCTTACTCTTACAGAAACGTTGATATGTGTTTTTCCTTAAAGGAACTGGACAGTTGTAGCAAGGTACTGGCAAACATTTTGGAAAAGCATGCTGTGATAGTAACCTTGTACGGAAATACGACTTCCAGCATTCACCAGCATCACCTGCCAGAGAAAACTTGGCAAGCCTTCTAATTTGGTCAGTGAATGTTGCTGAGGGGAAAATTATTTTGAGATATTCATAGCTCAGCAGAAAGCACTCTTGGTCCCTCAGCTGTGTATTCTGGAAGGGAAATATTCAAATAAATAAAAGAAATGCAGCGTTTTTTATTTACAACAAAAGGAGAGGGACTCAGAAGGTCTCTTATAGGCTGGTAATTCTCAGATTTACTTTTTCACACATCATTGCTTAAATAATACTTTTTGCAAAAGCAACAAGATGACTTTTACATCACCCAAAATCTCTTGTCTTTATGTCTGTTTTACACTGTTATGAATTATGAAAGAATCAAGTTCTCAGTATTTGCCAGGGGAAGTTGTCACTGGTGTCAGTTCAGGTAGTCCCTTGATAATCTGTGGAGAAAGGTTTGCCATTTTGTTGGGGAAATTAATGAAGGAGGCAATCTAAATTCTTACCTCTGCATAAACAAAAACCAAAAAAAACCCCAAAGAAACCAACCAACCAAAAAACAACAAGCAAAAAAATTAAATCCTAGCGCCTAAGTTATACCTTGTATGCAGAGAGGGATGATTTGCCATAAACAGTGACCTTGTGATGTCCTAAAACCCTTTTCCAATTGCAATTAAATAAAATAAACCTCAAACAGAGGAAAAAAGCCCCTAAAGCCTAAACCCCAGAACACAAAATTCAGGGAAGAGGTATTTCCTTCCATACTGAATGTTTCAGCCACCACCATGCTCAAGGATTTTTTAAGTTTTCAATGTCTTTGCACCCACAGAATTATCTTGCACTAATGCAACAATATGTAAGTTGTTGTTCCAAAAATCCTGGGCCCTACTCCAGATTCATCATGTGAACTTGAAAAAGCCAACATGCTTTGGAGTTACAAAAATAGTACTGGATTATTTATTTATATAGCACCCATAAATTTACAGGTTGCTTTACACTCCAGAAATAAATTCTAGTCCCTGGAAGGGTAGTGCCACAATGAATTCTGGCTGCTAGGTTGAAATAAAAAAAAAGAAAAACGCTAATAAATTCTGAGAATTAAAAAAAAAAAAAAATTAAAAATTCTCATTACCAATCTCTGATATCCTAAAAAAATTAGGTATTTTTGTAGTGAACTAATTTAATTTCAAGCGTAAATAAAAGGCAGGGAAGAATTGCCCCAATACCTCCTAAAAAAAGCATTAAACTCGCACCCTGGAAGCAGAGAACTGAACCATCTGTTGCTGGGTTGTTGAATCCATGTCAAACTCAGCAGCATGTGAGAGTGACGTACAGTGCAGTGTACAGAACAGGGCAGATATTTTTGGTGACATCTGGATGCTTTTTATCTGCTACAAAACCAGGGATTTTTGGGGACAACAAACTCTTAAATCATATGCACGTATCTTTACAAAACCCGCAAAACCACCGTGGTGTCTGTTCCTCTGGTTTCATATTTCTCTTCAAAAGCCCCACTCTGATGAGGGAGAAAGTTCTAACAGGATATAGAATTTCTTTACTTCCTTGGTTTTTATTTCTCTTGCTCATTTTCTTGACGGGTTTGATAAGGTGGCCAATCCCACACGTCTTTTCCTGGTCTGACTAATTCACTTCGGGCTCAGCAGCTTGTCCCTGATATCCATGATCAGTGTTCCTGCTGCCCGACATGGATTATGTTTACACCTAATGGTTAGAGCTCAAATATAAGAACAAAAAAAAGAAAGAAGCCCAGTTGGATGAAGTTTGGAGACTTGCTACTGCACCATACCTTGGTCACATTTAATCTTCTTACAGTTGACACCTGCTAAAAATTTGCTGTTCCAGAAGGATTGGTGGTAGTTCTGTGCTGATTTTATTGGTGTGACAGTGACAGAATTCCAGGGATTTAATTGGAGAAATCTGTAATAAAAGTTTCTCTTAGCTTTAAAATTGTACTTTGAGGTGGCTGAGGGTTTTGTGCTTTTGTTCTTTCTTTTCACAGTGGCATAATTACTGGTCATAGTCCATGTGAGAAATCAATGCAAGCACCTGCAGGCAAAGGAAGTGGTTTCCGTGCACTGTATGGGAGATCTCAGAATAGCTCCTTTACTGTTATTCAGCTGTCACTTCACTTAGGTTTGAATTTACAGAAAAGTAAGAGACATCTGGTTCTTACTTTGAATTCTCCATGGGAAACACAATAGCAATAATTTCACTGAAGGAGGCTGTCTAGCATCATCTAGCAATGATGGGACTACTTTGGGTTTACTTAACTGTACAGTGGGTGCTTTTCTTCTGCAGGTAGTGGTGTCTCAGACTTTGGTGTGCATTTCTTATCCTGTCCAGACTTGTAAGTCTTGAATGAAGAATTAAACCAAAAAGCTCAAAGTACTGTGGGTTTTTTACACTTCAGTCAGCTTATGGACCTCAGTTAAGGACAGTAAAGGTACAAGTCGAATGGTTTTTCATTCATAATCATTAGGACCTGGTTCTAGTTGTGGTCTTACGTGAATCTGCTGAAACAAGACAGGAATTCTCTTTGTGAAGGAGTGAGGTGAAACCAATTCTTTCATCTCAGTCTGATATTTATGCCAGAAACAGTTTTCCCCTCCTCACAGGACTTTGGTTTTGCTTGAATAAAAAAAATGAGTCAAGAACCTTGGGAGCTGGTCCAGTGGAATGACTGTGACTGACATTTGACGGTCAGTCTGACCTTTACCAGTTCTTCATGTCACTGCCATTAAATGGTTGCTCACAAGGCTCTGAACAGGGCCAGTCTCAACCCCCCTCCACTCTGAATCATTCTTTATTCTCTTCTTGGAAACATTTCTTCTTTGCTTTGTTGATATCTGGTGTTTTCGTTCTTGTATGAAAACAATGATGATAAAAATCGTACGATTCAGGGTTAAAACATTGTTTCAGACAAATTAGTTTCTGAATGGTTTGTAGGAAGTATTAGTACTTTGTGGTTCTTTTCTGGGCTGTTAAATACTGAGAGAATGATGGACTTCGGGTGGCTGATCTGTGTTGTCTTACTCTGCATTCTCTGGACAGCAGAAATCATAGTAAAGTAATTATTCAGGACTTGTTTTAAATAGGCATTGGCATCAATAATGAATCCTGTTGCTTGTGTGCTTACTATTTGTATTTAGGAACTCGATAACTTAGGTTATATGGGGTTTTAGGAGTGTCAAAGGTGTTAGATTTAAAATCCACTGGACTTTACATAGAGATGGCTCTTTGATCAAACTGGGCAGGTGTATAAATCCTGGAAGCACACCACTACATTAAAACAGGTTTGCTTTAGGAGCTGTATGCTATTAGTGCTTCTGCTGCAGAAGATGTGGACACACTAAAGACAAAGAAATAAGGAGAAAAAGATAGCAAGAGGGGTTTAATATGCAGAAGATGTAGGCTCATTGCACTTCGTAGCAGACATGCCAGGGTCTGGCTCGTCATTCTTGGTCGCTCATTTGATGTGTTCCTGAGCAATGTGATGATGTGTATGTGAACACTGAACATTATCTACATACCTACTCTCTGTTCAGTGGGAGGTCTCATATTGGCACTATTTTTTATTGAGCTTGTTAGAGCTGATGGTAATTCCTCCAGCAATGTGTAAAAATAAGTGAAATTATATTTCAGTATGGAGCCGACATCTCTGGATGCCAAAACAGTTATTGTTTTGTGTGAGGAGTCAGAGTGTGCCAAAATTTCTTTCTCTTCTCTTTTCTTCTCTGTTATTAAAGCTCGTTGAAAGCTAAAAAAAGTAGAATGTCGTGTCAAGAAGAATAATTGTTAATCTTGGATTTAAAAACTTCAGCAGATCAGTGTCACATTGCGAAAGGAAAAGCTGTCTCTGCATCAAAATGATATCTGTTGGGAAGAACACTTGGCTGAGGAACTCCTCTATATGGAACTGAATCTTGCTCCTCAGAACTGTCCAGTGTAGTTTGCACTTCACATCCACTCATCCACAGAAACCCACAGGCAGAACAAAATGCTGGGATACCCAGTGGGAGGTACTGTGCAGTAAGCAGCTCTGTCTCACAACATTTGCAACCTCAAAAACAAGGGGAAAACCAGGCTAAGAAGACAGAACTGTGTGTTTCACCACCAAAAAAGCCCTCGTGAGTCATGAAGTCAGGCCAAGTACAGTGAGGGTAGAAATGGGGGAGGGCTGAGTCATACACCCGCTGTAGTGCAGGGGTAGAGCTCCAGTGCTTTGCCCGTTGTGCTCCAGTGGATTTATCTGTGCTGCTGCCTTCACACCACCAAAGTGCCCTTTACACTCGTGGACTGGCCAGTCTGGCCCCAGGGGTGCTGCCATGGGCTCTGTGCCTGGCTCTCCAGGAGGGACAAGAGGATGGAGGCTCTCTGGCCAACAAGGAAAGGACCCCAATAAAAAGTACTCAGGAACAGCTGAGTTCTCAACAGTGTTTAAGGTGTAAATGAAAAGAAAGCAATGAGAGGTGTATTAGAGTTTTTTTAGTATTTCCTTTAGAACATGAACACTCTTCTGAGCAAATTATTCTGAACCATCGCTACTCCCAGTTCTTCCTGCATTTCTTTTCTCCAACTCCTACTCTTTATTTTGTTAGAAAAGTAGAAGTTAACTGTTAGGCCATTGTGTTCTTCAAAGTGAGTCAATTCTGCCGTCTCCAACAGAGTTCAGTTTGAGTTTAGCTTCTGACTAAGATGAAGTACAATTAAAATGGGGAAAGTGGCACAGTGCTTAGTACTGTGTCTGCTAATTGCTGCTGTACTTTCATTTCTTGTGACAGCTCTCCATGATGCATTATCACTCTGGTGGGTTCCCCCCACCTTTAGCAGCTTTTCCTTAGATTAATTTCTGAGTGTTGCTGCACATTGGTGTGCCGAGCACTTGGAACAATTTGCAACTATTAAGTCTGGTCCTGAGTTTGCTACTATTGAAGTTCATATTTGATCTTCTGCCTCTTGTAATCGCAGGAGGAGATGTGGCTTTGTTGCTGCTTTCATGTTCTCTATTTCCCCCTCTCCTCTCTCTCCTCGCGCCCTTCAAACGGATTGTTCCAGCCTGAGTGAATTGCAGTGCTGCAGAGTATGAGGTAAGAGGGATGTCATGGAGGTAAAACACAGGGAGAAAAGACAAAGAAAGCAAAGCTAGATGTTACTTACTTCCATTGTGATTGGAGTCGTTTGTTTCAGTCACTGTTGCATTTCTTGTCTGCTCTTCTCAGAGAATTTTGCTACCTCGAAGTTGTCCCCAGACTTTCAGTATTTAAAATCAGTGTTGGAATTGTGAAATGCAAATCCAAAATTAAAATATTCCAAAGTTCAGAATATCCAAACATGTGAAGACGATGTGGTCTGATTTTATATCTTTATTATGATCTTTGTTATTTGGTTGATATTAGGGCAAGGAATGCCTGTAGGTGTGCTGTGCTCCTGTGGAGTAAAACCAGTTCTTGCCTTTGGGATTTAATTAACCTGCAGAAATAAAACAGACAAAATAGGTAAAATGGGGAGATTCGAGATTATGAAGATAATCATGATTAATTCTTTAGATCAGCTAGGAAATCTGAAAGTAGATCTTTTGAATCTCATTTTAGTATCTTAGTCACTTTTTTCTCTCCTATTTACATCTCAGATTTTGTGTCAACCTTTCCTACTTCTGCTCTCTTCTGGGTTAAAGAATCAAATAATCAGATGACAGTCTTGAAAATTTATCCTCTTTGAAATTTATGGCCAAGCTTGCATTAGCTCCAGGAATTAACTCTGCTTTTTTTATGGGAAGAGCAGTAATCTCAGGATTTGGTTAGGAGAAAAATGTTACTGAATGAAGCCATGACCTGCAAGATCCCGTCATCCTGTGGGCAAGACGAGCTGTAGAGCCAAATGTTCTATCCCTCATTTTAGGATGAAATACCAGACCAAATTCTGGTGTGTCTCTGCTGATTTTTGTGCTTAAATTTCTTTCTCCATTAATGATTCATTTGGTAAAGCCGTCAGCCCACAGAAGCGCCTGAATCAAACGTTTATTCCTACACAGATCACAAACTGAACATGGGAGAAGCAGGCATTCTGTCAATGGTTAAATGACTAATTTGACAGGAGGCCATTCTTCCAAGAGTAAAATGCTCCCAGAGAAATGAGTGGGCTCAAAGGGAGGCTCAGGCCATACACAATGCCAAGTGCTACACATGGTTCTCACATAAATATGTCCTTAATAGTTACTCTTAATACTTCATTGATTGATAGGTCATAAACTTCTGACACTAGAAGTGCAGAGATAAGGAAACAAAAGGAGTTTCAGGAATGGAATGAAAGCCAGGGAAGTTTTCCAGTAGTATAGATCTGTATTTTTCTTTGTTTGTAGTTCAAATTCTCGAGCTTGCCAGATTAGTGAATAAGAATCTTTTGTCCTTGTCCAGTAAATATCTTGATAATCTGTAGACAGAGCAGGCGTGGAAGCTGATGCAGCCCCATGTTCACATGTCCCTCTGCTGATAACAGAAGAAGGGCTGGGCTAACACAAACACATGGTGTTAGGAGTTCCAGTGACATGATCCTCTTCCAAAAGGAAATTCGAGACAGTCACATTCCATCTATTTTAATACATATCTGAGATATCAATCATACATTGCTTGTCGGCAAGGATTAGAATGCAGAAGAAGTGAGTAGCTGTGCTACTCCCGCTGTATCTGAGCCATGGAAATATGGGATTTCCAGGGACAAAATTCGGATAAAGAACTTGTGCGCCATTTAGGAACCCACATAATGTCCAGACTTTCAAAAGAGTGTATGTCAGTAAACGCTGGCTTTATCAGATAACATGAAGCATTTTTGGAAATTTGGCTCTCCCCCAGGTGTTCGAAAGGGAGCTGGTCCCTTTTGAAAGATGTGTACACAGACGTTCCTTGGGAAAAGCCTTTGGCGCACACGACTGCTCAAATACATAATACCCCAAGGTTTGCTTCATGCTTTATTTTTCGTTCGAAGCCTCCGGGAGGGATCTGCTCCCTCCTCATCCCGCTGCCCACGCGGGGGCGCCCGCGGCAGCGCCCCGAGCCCCGCACGGCGCCGTTCCCAAAATCCCGGCTCCGGAGGGAGCTCCGCCGAGAGCCAAGGTCCCTCTGGAGCAGGGACGTTTGCTCTGGGTGTCAGCGTCCTTACCCTGTCAGAGCTGCCGCAGCCGCGTCAGGCTTTCGAGGTCTTTAACTCAGCTATATTTTCTCTCTCCACGAACTGGCAGTTTAAAAAAATACTTTGTGAATATCGAATCTTTCCCGAGATATATTCATCTTTGATATCCAAGCAACACGAATCCTCATCTATTTTTTCAACCCTCTGTCTCTTTATTACGCCTTCTCGTATTTGCTAGTTGTAGGACTGTTTTCTTCCCCTTTTTGCATCTCTTTTCGCTCACCAAACATCTTTCAGCAGAATCACGGTGTTTGGTTGCACTCAGGAACTCCTGTCTGCTCTCAAAAACTCTTATTCAGAAAGATTTATCTCTCCCATGCTTCATCCATCCTTTCTGGTGAGAGTAGCCCTTTGTTTTACAGATGGCAGTGGATGTACAGGTAGTGCCACGGAATTTATCGAGGCATTTCACACGAAGGTGAAAACCGAAGGGCAGGGACAGGGATAGCTGATCAGCTAACCCATCAGGGATAGCTGGTGGGTGTGAGCTGGACCTTACATGGTTTGCAGGTGCAGTGCTCAGGCAAACCCACAAACTGTAAATACAACCAAGCTTCCTAGAACTTTGTGTTGGTCAAAAAGTGCTCCAGATTCTTCATGTTACGATGTAGGCTGTTGGGTTTTAACTTTTTTTTTCCAGAGTCCTTCTTTTCAGATCTTAATTCTCCCTTCATGAAAGCATGAGGCTTGGCTCTTAGTTCCATATGTCTTTATAAGCCCACACCCTGAACACAAAATAGTGTTGAAGATCACTCCCTTGTCTTATCCTGCCAAACACAAACTTTAAAGAGGTTTGGGGGTATGGATGTTCTTTTGTCCTGCTCAGCAGACCCCTGACTGAGATAATATCCTTAGGGTTATGAAGTATTATTGAAAGGAAGCACAAGAACACTGTGCTCTAGTTCTGCATGTGGCTTTAATTATAGATTCTCCTGAATCCTTTTCATACCTGCTCTTAAATTTTTTTTTACTTGAAATTTCTTCCACTCTGTAATGATTCTCTTCAAGTGAGTTTTAAATATGCTATATTGGAACTAACTATACAGAATTAAGGGATCCTGATACTACCTTCATCTTCTTGTTTCTAATTCATCCTGACAAGCTGTGCAGAATAGCTTGAAGGAGTGGGGCCTCTTCTTCGTGAAAGCACCTATAAATTGAAAGCAAAGGAATTTGAGCTGCTTTTCATTATCTTACATCCAATGGCTGAATTTACACACCAAACAAAACAGTATCATCATCTTACAAAATAATGTTTGGGGAAAACATGTGTTTCAGAATTATTTTTTTTGGTGCTCAGTAATAGCAGCACTTCATTTCTTTCAGATAAATATTTATACAAGCATGCACTGTAAACCAAGAAAGCCCAGGGTCTGGGGCCCTTCAGCAAAGAATCTCTCATTTTCTATGATGATTTCTTTTTTCCTGAGCTGTTTTATAAGTACTAGCCACTAAGGGAGTTAAGAACCTAAAACGAAAATATTTTTGAATACTGGAAGGAGATCGGTTTCCTTTCCCTAGACATGATGTTACTCAGTGCAAACTACAGCCTTAAGTAAAAACAAAGTGTGCATTGAGAAATATGCAGAACAGCTGCATTTCTGAAATGTTGTAGGCAGGGAAAGTTCTACCTCTGGACTCCCTTCAGGTGTTTCAGAAGTTTCTGGTGCTAAAAGGACACTAGAAAAATTCTGCTTAAAAATTGGCTGCCAGAAAAGTCTTACTGTTAGGAAAACACACCCTCCCCATGCCCCCTTAAATTTTTGAGTAGTCTTTAAAATCAAGGAATGGATCTGAAGATGAGGTGGGAACTCTACTCTCCTAGAAACTGTGTCAGGAAAAAAATCATTGTGTCTGATTCGGTTTTATATCTTTTTAATGATGGGACTATATTGAGAGACCAATTCAGTGCTGATAACAGTGATTACTGCTGTATTCCAATCTACATTTTCCCAAACAACCCCTAGGCCTTCAGTACCTGCTTTTACAGCCTTTTTTATGTTGAGTGCAGGGGCCAAATATTTCAGGACAAAGAGGGTTAGTTTTAAAAGAGTCAGAAGAAGTTATGCCTCCAGCTGAAACTGGGGTATTTTCTATGACAGTTTTGGACAAGATAACTTGTCCAAAATTATATAGAGAACTGAGGCTAAAAGCTAAGAAATAATTTATTTTGGCTTTAGTGCTGTTGTACTAGCTTTTATCAACATAAAAGTCTCTAACATTGCAGTTCCTCACCTGGCTATATCAGCATTATTGAGGAGCTTCTTCTTAGTCCTGTTCCTGGAATTGAACTTGTTTGCACAGGTAAAATGGCTTGCTAAATAAAGCAAATTCAGAAGTGTTCCTATCCCCAACCAATTCAGGTGTAGTACAGAAAAATTAAAAACATATTTCACACTCATTAATGGAATTTTCATTTGATACAAAGCCACTGCACACTCCTGTGGCACACTGAGAGAAATGAGTACATGCAAAACGGCCTAAAACATCCACTGTAAAACTGTTGAACTAAGGGAATTGTGTAAAATTTGGTTGTTGTACTTGGCTGGCTTTGCATGTGCTTTTTTCAGTTTTGATTTGAGTTGTGGTTTTGACTCTGTTTAGAACTGGGCCAGAACCACAACCGTGGATCCAAATACCCACAAATCCTGGCCCAGATCTGAATTTTTCATGTTGAGTTCATTTCTGATTCAAAAGAACCCCCCAATTCGGTCAAAATTCTATCAAAACCACTAAACTCCACTGGCTGGAGTGCCAAGCCACAGTTCAGCCCAGATTTGTTTGAAAATGACTGAAAACCAGTCACAGTTTCTGTTGAATGTGAGCCAAAATTGAGCATAGTATTTAGAAACTTCAGCAAACGGAGGCAGAACCCAGTGGTTGCACCAAAACCAAAATTGAGAGAGTACTGTGAGGTCGTAATTTCTTTTTGTGAACATTTCTTGCAGTTCAGCAAACCCATCCTGAGAACTGCACTGGTTCAGGGGAACTGGTAGTTCAGAGAACTTGTGTGCTTGAGAGTAATTCTTAAAGAGCTGAAAGCAATGATGGAAATGTATCAGTTTCCTCTCTTATGCTTTTTCCATTTTTAGTGGAGTTGCTCTTGTTCTGTTCTGCCTTCTGCACAATTAAAATAAAAGCCTTTGAAGTGTCTGAATTTGCATATTTTATTTTTTTCCAGAGACTTTGTCACAGCCTCTTATGGAAGTGATAGCATTAAATTGGAGCAGCACAATGAATTCCAGGAAGCGAGTAATCTTCATTAAGCTTGTTTATTTGCAGGAGCTCCATTAAATTAAGAATGCTTATCAGGCTATGTCTGCACTGATGAAACCAGTTCTGCTGTTTGCCTTGAGGGATTGGTTCCCTACCTGACACCTCGGGGCCCTGGATTTTAATCATGTCTTTGGCAAACCCAGTAGATCATCAGTTCAAAACTGACATTTAACCTATAGAACAAGATCAGTCTTTATAGTAATTTTTACATATTCTCCATTTTGCAGATGAGGAAACAGGGTTACAGCCCAATGCATGACTTGAAACAGGTGAAAGAAACTTGGTTTTAAGACATTTCTGTTGTGGTAATGGCAGGTGTAGTTTTGGACTGATCCAGTCTCAGGTGTGAGTGCTGGTTCATTCTCTTAAAATCAGATGCAAAAGAGAGAGATTGATAAATTCTGAATTAAGCAAATGGCAGAATTCCAGTCTAATACCTTGAAAAGAAACCCATAAAACATGAAAGAAATTTTAATTTCCCTCTATATGTATTTCATGATGACTGTAAGTCAGTGGTGAGATTCTTCTCCAAATTATTTAGGTAGAAATTTACACTTTTTTGAAATGCCAATGAAAATAATTTTGATGTGTTTAAATTCTCTTGCACTGCAACACAAATATTTGGAAATATTCACCCCTCTGAAAGGGCAATTGTTGTGGTGAGTTGGATACATTATTAGCTACAGATAGAAGGGCTCCCCATAAAGACATTTGTGCTCTCACTTAATTAACCCAATGGCATTTGGTTCCAGCAAAGCTATTCTGCTACATAATGACAAGAAAAATGAGATATTAATGAAGATCTGGGAAGAGATGAATACACATCTGCTTGTATTTGCTTTCCTGGCATGACCCATCAGGTTGCTCTTTAGGACTAAAGTTGAAAATGTAGGGAATTGAAGGTCTTAATGAAAGAAAAAAAAAAACCCCAACACCCATCTCTTCTCCTAACTGAAAATGCAGGATGACATAATGGAGAGAAGCTGAACTTGTAAATGCCTTGGGTTTGTATTTCTATTGCAGGAGCTGTGTGTGTGCTGTTGTGTGTATGTATCAATTATAAATATATATCTGCTTTTGCAGTGACAGACTATTTTAAGGTGGCTCAAACAGTTATTGGTACCAAACTGCTTGATAATGAATGTCTGGGAAACTGTGATGACAGATCAAAGGATCAGCATTTTAGGTTTCCGTTCCTGGTGTATCTAGTTTAGATTGACTGTAAATAAAGTTCTAGTCAAGTTCCAAATGAGCAAGGCAGGGTCTTACAGGGTAGGGTAGCATTATCTTGGGAATATTGCTGAAACATCCTTCTGGAGGGGGCTGATCTGTGAGAATTGTGGAGAGATTTGTAAGCCTTGATTTTTAGTGAAGATTGCCTAAAGCAATATTAATTGAATATGCATCTTTCTGATAAACATACTGTACTTCCGAAACTGTTGTCATCAACATGACAACAAATGAGTGGGGAAAAATAAAATCCTTGAGCAAGAGGCAGATTTTCTGATGAGAAACTCCGCTGGGAAATCTGGAGCTTGCCATCGCGTTTGTAAACAACTGCACCCATGTGGCTGTGTCAGACGGACTCTGTTTGTGTGCAGGGGTGGTTGGGCTCTGCCTTTGTGTCACAGCGGAAGAGGAAAGAGGATGAAAAGTGATGGCAACAAAATGAATATGCAAAAAAAGGAAGAATCTGATCCAGGGACGGGAGCTGTGGGTTGGGGTTTAATGTTATGGATTAGTCTGCTACGGTTTATTTCCTCTCTAGGATGTTTTTTTCCAGTTGCTTTTCTTGTATGTGTGGTCTTCACTCAGCAGAGCTTGTGTCATGCTTTTCATCTGGTTGTAAAGAAGTTTTTTGGCTACATATACCTTTGCTACAAGGATCCTGAATGATATTTCTTCAGGGTTTCTGAACTACATGAAATATGCAGCTGAGAAGAATGCACTTACCAAGGTTTAGGTTCCATTTAAATTTGCAGGGACTTGGTTGAACTGGTCTTCCATGTAATCTAGAAAATCTCTAATAATTTGGAAATAAGGACAGAGAAATCCAAGCCTCTACACTGCACTTGAATGAGGACTGTACTTACTAACACCATAACTAAAGTGAGTTTGAAAGATCTACTTCTCCCTGTTCCTTCTGCCTTTCTGCAGATGTGTATGCTGTAGAAGTTATTTATAGGATTCATTTAAATTCCACATTTTTCCCAGTACATTTTCCACCTTCTTTTTCACAGTACTTACTTGTAAAATCAATAGTCTCAAACAGCTTTACTTTTTCAACTCCCCCTACCTTCCTTTAAAGCTTAGAGGGTTCTGTGTGTTTCCATGGAGCCACTTCTAAGCAGATAGAAACAAACTCAAGCACAAAAGTTCATTTTTAAGGAAAGCCAGGGCTGGTTTATGCTATGAAGAGCCTAATCACACTTGGCTTCTGCAGGTGCAGAGTTTAAAATGAAATTGTCAATGTTCAAAACACCTGGTACATGTTTTTGTGGCACATAGGAGGTTCTACACTGTAACTGGGTAAAATACCCTGGGAAAAGGACTTCATAGTCTATTACAGATTTGTTTTTAGTACCTCTCTCCTTTTATAAGGTGTTTCACAGCATCCAAGTATCAGGATTATTGGTACTTTGTCCTATGAAGAAAAAGTACCTAAACCTGGAAAAATGAGGTAACATCAGAGCATTCGTTACAATTACATGAATATTAATTATGAAGAATAAGTAGTTTTTGGAGGCTTCTGTGCAGAGAGGTTTACTCTAAAAACGGCGATCAGGATCCTTAAGTGCTGCTACTCTGGTGAGCAGCAGTAGAACTGACTTCGTTTGCACTTCCTTAAGGTTTGGCCTCTTCTGTTCAGCAATTCCCACTTAATAACAAAACAGTAACAAAGCTGAATTTGACTCATAACAGAATCAAGCTTTCTCTTGATTTCAGGTTTACCAAAGCAGTGGCTGCACAGTTGCCTTAGTTCACCACAGATATATGAGCTTTATTCACAGTTGTTGCCTCAGTGTGGATTTGATTTCAACTATTCTGAAATTCAGAGCTTGTCAAGCTCCTTTGTGATTGACTTAAATCTTTCACAGAAGGATCTCATGGATTTGTAGCTGAGATCTTGACATTGTCTTTTAGTTTCCTTTACTATTTCCCCTACCAAGAAAAGAAAGCAAACAGTGGATTTTTTACAACTGCTTATAGCAGAACACAGGGAAAACTTCAAAACACAGAGAAATTATTGTGCTTGGTCTCTTTTTTCTTTTTTTTCCTCTTTTTTTCCCTCCCCCCCCATTTCAAACTGTATTTATATTTGCCTCTGATTCTCATCTTACTTTCTCTTCAAGCTGCCAAAAGTCTTCAACTGTGGTGCTGGAGATTCAATGGCAAATTTCTGGCAAACATAACAGACCTTCGTTTTCAATGAAAAATCAAATCTATCCTCTGATTAACAGGAGAATCACTTTACTTGCACTATCATTTATGCTCATAGTTCTTGGATTTGTTGTCATTTGCACATAGAAACATAACATTCGCATATGTAAATAGTGCTTTTGAGTGTCTTGTGCTTTGAAAGCAGTACACAAGGTACAATACTCACAGTGGTCTGAAGAACAAACACATGGCATCAAACTGGTAGCTGGTGAAGAGAAGAATGACAGAATAATTATGGCAAATGTGCAGATACTCTTAGAGAATCAAGAAGGTTATTTTAAATACCTGTTGTCAGTGGGGTCAGCCATAAAATCCTCATCTGCTGCTCCACGGGACCCAGTCCATCCCTCACTTAGTTTTATCTGGGAGGAGAGAGGACTGACACTGAACTGACGGCCTGGCTGAGCATCAAAGTGTTTTGCAAAAGCCCTGCTGATTGTGCTGATTCGAAGAATTAATTATTTTGCATTTGCTAAAATCAAAGCAAGTTCTGACATTAATGAGAACAGGAAAGAGGAAAGCAGAGGATAGGACTAGTGGACATCAGCACTGATGTTGGCTACCCCACACCACAGGAGCTGCTCCCTTAAACTCTCTTAAAAGTGTAGGCAGGCTGTGCATAGAATGTCTTTGTGAAGGAGGCTTTGATCTGTGGAATGAACCTGACCTGTTTGCTGTGTTTTAGGCAGACAGTGGAGACACAAGACGTGAGACATCAGAGACAGATGATAGGAAATGGACTCCCAGGGCAGAAAAACTGGGGAGAGCACAGATATGCCTAAATGACCAAAATGAAAATCTGAGCTCCATGTGTCTTTCCATTAAGAAGCACTGCAGGTCAGGATCTTCTTTTGCTTCTTAGAGGGGTAGAACAAACTCCCCCGCTTGCTTCCCCCTTTCCCTGCCCTGATGACCTGGAGAGGAAGTCTGTTGCTGAGAGCAGAATTCTGGAGGGAAATTCATGTGGAACACAGTACCAGGCTGAGAGAGGACCTTGAGTACGCTGCTCTCTGGGCAGTTCAGCTTGAATTTACACAGGTAGATGATGGTAGGAAGCGGCGGGGGGGG
>VZRR01000616.1:1048905-1180902 GCA_013398015.1 Oreocharis arfaki | reverse complement strand
CCTTCCAACCCAAACCTTTCCATGATTCTGTGAATTATTCTACAAGGAATAGGCCAGGTATGGATCAGAGTGATGTGGGATCACAGTGACAGACTGATGGTCCTGTTAAAGTCATTTTAGCAGCTTCTGGCTCTACTCAGTAAATACCCCCAGGCAGATTTCCTACAGCTGTGGTTGCAGAAAGGCAGCAGTCTGGGTACATCCCTTTTAGTTCCCTCAGTCTCAATGAGCCTGGAAAAGTCCTCAGACTGCCTTTTCTGCGTGTACCACACCACAGGCCACAAACCCCTTCCCAACAGCCTGAAGATCAATAGTGAAACAGCAAAAGCCACAAACTATGATGTGCCTCAGGAAGGGAGTGAGGAGATGAAGGGCATTGCTGATGTGAATGAGATCTACATGAAAGAGCCTCGTCATTGCGCTGCTTTCATGGATTAAAGGAACAATTGAGCAGAAGAATGAGAAGGCGGTGCCAAGAGGAAAGGGAAATATGGAGGAGGGAAGCAGGGTTTCTCTGCTTAAACCATTCCAGTCACGTTCTTGGCTCACGGGCAGAAAAGCACAGCTGCTTTACATCTGCTGAGAGCACTGGAACTGAACAGGCACCAACATAAGTATTCTCAGCCTGTTCAGATGAGGTTTTTGTTTGCTCTGGTATGGATACAATACTTTTTGTAATTAGTAACATGGAAGACTATTTTCTAACGCCGCTGCAATAACCGATTTGGCTTATAAATGTTTTGTCTCGAAGGTCAGGCCTAAAGGGACTTACAAAAGGCTAATTTTGTCACTAGAGTGTCAGACCTGATGCCCACCCTGAGAGACACAATAACCACTGAATTACACAATTTAAATGTTGTATGCTTGCATCAATGACAAACTCTGACAATTTTCTTTCATGTAGCATCTTGATTATATTTCTTGCAGTAAATCTCCCCAAGCGTTTTAGGGCTTTGTGCCTAAAGTGAGGCCTACAGCCCTGGATATCAATGTAATACAAAGACAACAGTAACATCACAATTTTTCTTTACCTAATTTATAGTCTTTGGTGCATATTTTGAGTATGGCTCTGAAGTCTGCTAAAACCTTCAGCTGACACGAGGGAAGTGCGTATAAATGCAACATGAAGAAATCTTAAATCCTAGCTCAGCATCTCTGATCCTCTCCACTACCCAGCAACAGCCAGGAGGTAACAGGAACTAATAAACATATAAATTGATGTGATTGACTTAAATTAACCCATTCACTGACATTTCTTCTAGAGGGATTGTGTATTTCAAACTCAGGCTCATTCTTTGTGTGCAAGTGAAGCTTCAGCTAGTATTGAGAAGTATTTTGCCTGCATGAGTTACAAGAATGAAGACTTTAAAGATGAGGATAATATCAAATCAAAGAGAGACTGTGTTATACGAATTAAAGCCTGACAGAGACCCGAAGAGTTTGAATCTGGGATTCTGAACTCGCTGCTATCAGCAAGAACAGCTTTGGGTCTTCTATCCTCGGCTGCTTTTATTATTCAGTAAGGTTCTTTTAGCTTCATATTAGCTGATAATACACCAATGTGGGTGACAAGAACTGGAGCTGTGCTAATTGTGGCAGAGAACAGCAGTGCATTCTTCAGCCTAGCTCCACACTGGGACTGTGTTTGGATGTCCTGTGGCTGTCTGCATCTCACACGATGCCCGAGTCTTTCAGACAAGCATATGAAAGAAATTGGCATTTCCCAATGGCCTTATGAATATTTAAAGGTGAAAGACCACATTGTTAAAGTTACCTGGAATAGCAGACTGGTGTTTACTTTCATGTTTTGGGGCTCTGTGTGTGCCTGGGTGCAGTAAATGCGCAGGTAGAACTGCAAAACAGGGAGTTCTGATCTGTGGAGCAGCTTTCTCTGTTTGTTGTAGCTTTAACTGCATCTCAGCCATATGCCTTGTGCAGCATGTTGAGCAAACACCTTTTTTTATAATTCTTATATCTCAGGAGAAACACTGACAGGGCCATGGCAAACTGCTCATTCAACTAAATGTCGGTGAAGAGGCTGCTGAGGATCAGGCTTTTGGAAAAGATTCAATGCCACTGTCTAGACAGAGGCAAGAAACAAGGGCTCCCTTTCCCCTCATCCCCTTGGAGCCTCATCACAGAGCTGTGCAAGCCTGCTAATTAAACTGGAGGTTTGCACTTCACCCTTAGGAGTTTCTATCTTAAAAAAAAGTAGGTCATTTGATTGACATGTATTCTTCAGCATCCTAATCTCCAGTGAGGAAATGATGAAAAATGAGCTGTGCTGAATGCAGGAAAAACTGAGGCTACACAGAAACTGAACGTTGGATTACATAAAAGGCTGAATAAGCCACCAATCCCACATTAGGAGGAATGGGAATAAGGAGGAAGAGTGCAGAAAGCCACACTTTTTCTGTGCTTAAAAGAGACTGCTGTTATTTGCTGGATAACTTCCACTCAGTCTGATGGAACACCAGGTTTCAAATGGTGAGTGTGTTTCAGTGGAGGTCTGTGACACTGGATCCAGGCAAGAAATTAGGAAAACAAGGCCAATACTGGGACACAGAAAGGTCTAGGTTGGGAAATGGAGCTCAGAATTGGAAGTGGTGTCTTACTAAGGGCTGGATCCATATGTAGGCTGCCCAGTCATCCTGAAAAACTGAAGCAGGATGATCAATGGAGTTGGAGAATATCCAAGAACTGATTGTATTTACACATTTAGAGACAGACCTGGTAGAATTGTGCACTAATACTGGTTTAGAGGGTGTTGATGGAGGCCTGTTTGAATCCTGACAGCTCAGACACTCTCAAAGTTATCCCAGAGAAGGACTAGGAGAGGGAGACTCTTAAACACTATCTTCTGCCAGAGATCTTCATATCAGAATGAGACACCCAGATGGGATTCTCCATCACTTCCACTGAGACATTCTATGCTTATGGAAAAAGGAACAAAATGGCTTGGCCAGGGACTAATTTGCACACAAAACTTCTGCTTGTGAGCTCTCAGTGCTTGCCCTCTGTGTGTTATGCATGTATCTGTGCAGTCCAGAGATCCTGGGCTGAAGAGCAGCATCAGGTCTTCCTTTTGCTTTTGGGAGGCATGTTCCAGCAATCAGTCTGATCAGGTCTGTCACTGTCCGGGCTGTGCAGTGCCCAGCATGTTCAGAAGTTCCTGTTGCTTTGGGATGCTTCCATTTGGGAATGCTCATTTTCCCACAGCACATCCAGGCCTGATTTTCAGAAAATAGAAGCTGAGCATTTGTGAAAAGAAGGGACCCTCAAGTCACCCCAGGCTGTATACTCAGATATAAACTGTGACTCACTTAAAAATGTAATTCAGTATTTTTATAGGAGGCTTTAAAAAAAAAAAATCTAACAATATTTGCATTATTAAATTTATACCAAATGTGTATTTGGAAGTATTTCTCACTGATTAGTATAGAGACATCTTGGGTGTCACTGTAAATTCATGAGCGTCTGTTTTTCATTGTAGTGAGAAAGCTGTGAGAAAGCATCCAAGGGAGACTATTCACCAGTAAGAATTAAGCATCCATGGTGAGGTGGAATACAGGGTTCTCTGAACGCTTCCTCTTGAGTGGAAGGTTTAATGTCTAACAGATCTTTTCCTTCTCCTAATGCCAAAACACAAAATGACTTGCAAGGTAGATGTTGTTCTGGAAATGTGTTTCTAAGGTTGGTTTCTAAGGTGGTATAATAAGGTGCTGCAATAGCTTGTGGCCTGTTTGGGGCTATTTTTAAAATGACTAAAGAGGATTGAAAAAAAGGAAACAGGACAGTATGGAAAAGCCTCTTTCCTCTGCATATTCTGCTGCTTCTTCACCTTTCTTTGGATAATTTTGTCTGTGTATTTAGTGTTGATGTGTAATATTATGAGGAGTTATAAAATTATTTGTATTAAAAGGTGAGCGGTGTGTCTCTTGGGAACATATAAATCCTGGGTTTCAGCCTGGGCTAATGCTGGGTTTAAAACAAATGCACCCTGGCTCCAAGCAAACCTAAAGCCTGTGTCTGTCCACAAGCACTGGTTTTCTGTGACCTTCCTTTACTCTTTTGTAGACCTTGTCTAATATTTCTTTTCTCTACCAGAAAAGTGCTTCCCTGGAAGGTTTAGTCAGATAATGCTTGAGGTCCTTGAGGAAAGGTCGTCACTGCAAGGAGCTGAGCTCTGGTGACATGACTGCAAAATTTAAAAAAAAAGCAAAAAGGTATAACTATGGCACAGCTAAAAATAGAGACTGAAATTCCTCTTCGTTCTCAAGCCATATAAGGATCTGTGCATAGCTATGTCAGGCAGGATCCTCATGCAAAAAGAGATGAAGTTTTGGCTGATCTACCATGGGAAGCATCATGTTCACATGTTTCCTTTGTAGAGCTAAATCATAATTCTGAAGTTGTCAGAAGGCTGCTCTTTAAATTAGAGTAATTTATTGCTGTATGTGCCCAAGAGCAGCTACAAATGTAAACACAGGCACTCCCTTGGCTATATCCACTGCACTTTTCCACATCATTTCCAAGTGGAAAAGAAGCCTAACAAAGAATGAAGCAAAGTTTCTCTGCCAGTCACAATCAGAAGATTAATTCTTCTTTTTTTAGTGCCTATAAACAGTAGACAAGAGTCTGGTCTTTGTCTGGAATTTCCAGTGACACTGCTGGCAGTGCCAGGCATGGATGACATGCAGGGAAAATACATTGGCTTCGTGCAGAAATCT
Organism: Oreocharis arfaki; assembly: GCA_013398015.1. Taxonomy (NCBI): domain Eukaryota; kingdom Metazoa; phylum Chordata; class Aves; order Passeriformes; family Paramythiidae; genus Oreocharis; species Oreocharis arfaki. The sequence continues at coordinate 1,176,172 of VZRR01000616.1, read as the reverse complement.
CCTTGCTATTAAACATCTCATCTACCTGTATGTGCACACGTGCTCCTGCAATACAGGGATACAGAGAGGCTGTTTCACACTCCAAAATTAGTACTTAAGGGAAATGATATATGCATTACCTTCATCCTCACAGTGCCCTTGTGGCAGCACTTTCTGGAGGCATTACCTGTGTGATACACTGATGAGGTGGTTTAGATTTTCATGTGACAGAATGGTGAATGAACTTGACCTGGCAAATCTTGTGGGACTGTGAGGCAGTGAACTCTGCAAGAGTAAAATGGCACACACCCTCTGCAAGGCTCCCTAGAGTGATTCTGGGATTCCCATCTGGTGACGCAGGGTTCCCTGCTTTTTGGCAGTGTTGGAGAGAAAAGGTGCCCCAAGATGCTGAGGAGGAGAAAGAGATGCTGAGAAGGAGGAGGTCAATTAAATAAAAGCTCCTCCTGCTGTTGGCAAAGAAACATCGTGGAATCTGATTCATGAACGTGCAGGTTTTGTTTACACCTGTTTTGTGGCTGATTTGTATTTGGAATGAGGTCCAAACCACAGTCACATAATCTCTTTTTGCAGCCCAATTTGTTCTCAAATGCAAAACAAATAAACAAATAAACAATACCCCCAAACAAAACACAACTGCATTTCTAGCTTATGTATCTTATTTCCTATTTCCCTGCATTTCGAGTGAGTCCTCATCCCAGCACAGGCTGGGCTCCATGTGATCCATTGGTTTTCATGCACTGCTCACATTCCTGTCTATCTTCTGTGTCATCTCTTTTCATTGCTGCTTTAGATCAGCCCCAATGCAGAGCCATTTATGGTTGTCACATGTTATAAATCAGCCCTAATTGTTCATCCTGCCTTTCATCATCTCTTCGTATGTCCCACACCACTGATTCTTTTGAGGCACCCAGCCTGCCTTTACTGCTGCTTGGCCTTACACATCCATATGGTTCCATTTGGTTTTCAAAATCTCTGTCATTTTAACAGAAACCCCCCAGAACTATTTTGGATGGATTGTTTGCTGTGGTAAGTATACGTGCCTATACATTAGAATTTAGTATCTGAGAGTGAAAGGCAGCTGGTAGATCTGGAGCAGGTTGGTCTGGAACCCTGTATTTGTGGATTATTGACATCATTTCTATGTCTGTCCCTTTTCTGTTTGTGCAGTGATGATGCCTTCTCCCTTGGGGAATTTTGCTGCCTTTCTCTTTTCTATTAAGAACATTTTCCTAATTTGGTGCCTCAATTTGAAGGCTATGCTTTGTGCTGTGTGTTGTGTTCCAAGGCTGGGAATGATTCCCAAAGCTGTGATTTCATGGCACACTTTTGCATCTCCATTGGAATCAATGGGAAAGTGTTATAGAGACTGAGGGCAAAATTCCTTTACATAGAATTCTTTATTCTGAGGTATTTTAGAATATGGTGCCATCTCTTTCCCTCTGAACTTTTCTCTCTTCTGTGCACATATCCTTTGCAAGGCTTTAATCCTTCAATCTGTCTACATTTTTATTACCATTCAGAAACATTTGTAGCAAGACAGGAGGGAATGGTAAAGATCACGACTGAGTCAAAGTGGAATCTGAGCACCAGATTTTCCAGCATACCCAGCTGAAAATACAGAACAGGGAGAGGAATGGTAAAATAAACTGGTTCAGCTAAATCTGGCAATTTGGACTTCTACCTGCAGCCTCTAAACCTCTCTTCCACTGTAATCTCCATTTGCCATACAAAGGAATACTTTAAATTAAAGCGAGGGAGAAGGTAAATTTTCCAAGGCAATCTTGTCTGTCTCTCCTTTGAGGATGCCAAACTGATGACAAGAATGTTATTATTTGTATGTGTATATTTAAAGCTGATTTAATTAATGAAACCCATGGAGTCTAACCCCTAATCTTATTAATAATTCAGCTGCACAGAAACAAGAAGCTATTTTACATCTGAAGGATATAGAAATGAAAGGATTGCTTTCAAATTTATTTTTAAGTTGGTAAAATATTTGTGTGCCCATAATATCCGTTTAATTTTGGAGTTTGGTGCATAAGGAATGCTGGGGACGAGATGAAAAGTAAATGTAGTAAAGATGGGGTTTCTAGTAGGTGTTTTTGCCTTCTCTGAGTCTCCTTGGGGCTGCCCATGAGTTGGCTGTAAATATTTCACCCTTTCTAATAGTGCTTTCATATTTACAGACCCTGGTTTTCTCAGGATGCTGGGAAACTTGGCCTTTGTGAAATATTTGCGAATAACCAGTGATGTGAAGGAGACTATAGGGCTTTAAATATTTCATTAATTTGAAATCTGCAAAACATCTGTCTCCACTGTTTGTTCTTCTGTTGCTTTGCTTTTAATTATCCCCACCTCTTTTTAATGGAGCATAAACTACCATTTCACAACTTTATTTGATAGACCAATCCATAGACAAGTGCCGTGACATGCACAGACCCCTGGACTGGCCCTTCTCGTTCTTCCAGATGTCTTCTGTGCAAACATTTCCAAACTAAACACTGATTGAAAACAGTTTGAGGGACAAACACAAACAGTCTCAGCGAACAGACACATTAAATACCATGGTGGAGGTCAAAACAAGACTTGTTTAATTTCTGTGTGTCTCTTCCGTTCTATGGAAGGGGAAGGATCAAGGTCCACAGCGAGACTTGTCCTCACATCAGCTTTTCTCCCTTGCCTGGTGTGGGTTCTGCTGGCTGTGCTTTTTATAGCAGCAGGTCATACCTGGGACTCGGCACTTCCACAGCAAAACAAGGAAAACAATTGGGTGTTTTTTCCATGAGTGGGAGAAAATGGATAAGCCAAAATTGTAGCCAGGCAGATGGGAAAATGTGGCTCGTTGGCGCTGCAGAAGCTTCCAGCATGTTGGAATTCCTGTGTCAGATGACTGGAAGAACAAGCCACAGATAAGGGACGCGTGCAGACGTCTGTACCAAGGGACACGCGCGATTTCAGGGCGAGTAATGATGCAAATTGTTCTCAGAACAAAGCCAAGACTGATCCGTGCCTTGTCCTGCTTAGAATTTGTTCAGCAGCTCCTTCCATAATGCCCTTATGCACAAGCAATTTCCTTCTGTTCTTTGCAAGGAGCAGGGTTTGTCTAAATCGGTAAAATCTGCAAAATGCTTTTTTCCAGTCCCTGCACACTTGCATGTATCATTGCAAGTGCAGGAAAAAAATAAATGCACCTGTTTTCTGAAGCTGATGCAGAGATATGAGATTATTGGTGCCATCTGTTGTTCTTTGAACAAAAGAATGAGCACAGTTGCCTTTTAGCACTGACAAGCCCGGCTGCAGAGAGCTGAAGAATAACATTTGCAACAGCTCAAGCTGGGAAGGGGAGTTGGGACAGTGTTGACTAATGCAGTAGGTGCTATATTTCAGATAATAATGACCAGATCCTTTCTTCGTTTCCCCTTTCTCAGAAATCACTGAGATTGCATAATTTTCCTGTAGAATGCCAAATGCTGTCCCAAAAGCGTCTTACAATGGGCACAGAGAACACTCAGGTGCTTTTCCTACAATATTAAATCCAGTTTTCTGGACACCTTCATGACCAGAACAAAGAAGAAAATTGTTGCAAAACCGATCGAAACTCAAGTCAAAGTGAAAAGATGAAAGGTGAAATGTGGAAATTAGACAAAAAGGGAAAAAGCAGTTTAGAAAGGAACTTCTGGTTAAAAAAAAAAAGTGTATTTCTCAAGATGCTGTTGCTAGATTCCCGATTTCTCTGGAGCTAAGCTGCTTGTGCATCTGTTTTCTGAATAACATCCAGAACATTCATGATCAGAACATGATTTCATTACATTCTTCTCTATTATAAATCATTATTTTGAGAAAGAGTTACTTTCACCTGAGAGTTTCTGGAACTGGGCTGTAATTTGGGAATAAGATAGCTCTGGATCATTGTCAGTCCCAGGAAACATTCTGCGTGTTCAGAGCTAAAATCATTTCCATTTGGCTTGTTCCCACAATGCAAATACCCACCTGTGCATTACTGGGAAGAACTTCTTCTGAATCATCTCTTCTTATGGGTCTAATATTGATTTAATTGTGGGTTTTGGCACTACTTAAAAGCCTGAAGTGTTTCTAATAGATAAAATATGTTGTGTCCTTTATTTGTGTCAGCACTCCCTGGGGAACCTCACTACTCAGAATGTTTTCTTAGAGGCATATACATACACAAACCCTTGCAGACGTCAATTCGAACACTGCACCCAGGGAATAATGACTAACAGGCTTCAGACAATGAAGAATCCAATTTAAAATCCAAAACTGGATTATAAAACCCTTTCTTGTTCTTTGTAGATTTCTGTGACAAATGAACTCTCTTTGCTATTTCTAAATATCTAATTATATTCATATTTATGTGGGTTAGTCCCCAAGACCACAAGCAAAGCAGAAAGAAAGTTGCAGAGCTCACATCTCCGATTCTTGTCTGAATTTTTGAAATGGTGATGCTTTTATAGCATGAAGACAGACACTTTATAAATAATATCTCAGCTAATTCAAATAACTTGTTTGAGAACTACTTGAAGTCACTAGACTTTTAGGCTAACTGGTCTGGACTGGGGCATTTTCCAGAATTATTTCAGAGCATTATTCAGCCCATTGGTTCCTGGTGTGCTATGGTTGTTCTGTTTTTTGATTTGCTCCATGTAAGTTTAGAGGCAAGGAAAAAAGCAGTGTATTTCTGTATTTTCCTGGTCATTGTGAGCCCTTAAATCCACTTCTTACTAAAAGCAATATATATTTTTGATTAGATTTTTGGGGTTAATATGTTTATATCTGTTGTGTGTCACTTCACCATGTGTCAAATATGGGCAATATCTAGTTTAGGTCACTTAAAAATTATTACCTCAGCTTGATCATATATGTTCCTTCATATTAAATGCTTAAACTCTTCAGCTCAGACTCTTATTAGATTGTTAGATCAGGAATTCTCACAACTGGACCTTCCAGTTGGGTACTGCCCCACAAAACAAGTGTTTGCAGAAAAGGATGAGCTCAGTAACTTCCCGTCTGGGATGTTCCACTCTGTGTGAATCTTTGTGCAACGTGGAACAAAATTACTGCCTTTCATCCAGCACTAACCTTCTATTTTTACTTATGTATATGGCATTTTTGCCTTTGATTCATGTATAAAATACATTTTTAAAGGCATGGAGATTTTTCATAATCTCATAGCTTTTTTTTTTTTCTTGAAAGATTGTACTGTTTTTCAAATAAACTAAACAAAACTATCAGAAAGTAACAGTTCTGCCATAAAACCCTAGCTGAACTATAGCTTTATGTTAAAGATCAGCAAACAATACAGATGTTAACATTGAAATACACTTCAGGATGATTACCAGCATGGCCATATAATGGTTAGGCTCTGACAGGTTTAACTTATTAAGCTCCAGCTTTATGTTGATAATACAGACTCCCTTCTCTTCCTTTGACTTTACTGCAGTACCTACCACACATTTTTGGTTTGTAGCAGGGTTGGAGATGTCTTGCTCCTGCCCCAGTGCCTCTTCAGCTCATCACACTCTCATCAGCTGCCCTGGCTAACGCGTGTCATGAATTTAGGGAAAGAATCCAGCTCAGGCATATGGAAGTTTTCAGGCCCTGATGTGGCAGCGTGCAGCTCAGCTGAGATCTGAGGGCTTCACATGCAGCTCTGAGTGTCTGACTCTGCTGGAGGGGGATCTCTGCAGTGTGGGACCTGACCTGTCCCTCCCACCCCCTGTGGAATGGAAAACCAGCTGAGGGGTTTATTTACTGCAGCTGCCCATGAAAGCTGGTTTAAAATCAACATCCAGAGAACAAGCCGTGGGGTTCCAAAGCAGGACAGAGTTTAGCAGAGAGGAGAGTATTGCTCTTGGACTGGGAAAACAACCACTCTGTTTAGCAAAAGATTCTGAGGTTTTGAAGTGTATTTATTTTCCGATAGGAAATGACAGCAAGGCCTTTTAAAATTCCCTGAGACCGGCCGATGGATACAGGCCCCAGAGCAGAGAGCAGGCTGTGTGTTTTACCAGGGACAGGACAATGGGAGATTTAGTCCCATGTAGTGTTATTTCAGCTTTGGGGTTGCAGCTTCTTCAGTTAACTCCATATCTGACACGAAGCAACATTTTTGTTCAAGCTGTCATATTTCTTCAAAATCTTCTAGTTCTTGTAAAAGGTTTCGTGGGAAACCAGCTCTGCCTCGTATTCAGTGACCCAGAGAGGTTGCTGTATATACACACCTTGTCAAACAAATATGGCAATGCAGATGGCTTGGGACATGGAGAAGGCAAACAGAAACGGTGAGAAACAGAAATCCCCAAGTTCCCCAGCCCTGGATCAGGATTTGTGAAAACAGCATCTTTGGTTTGCAGAATGTTTCTCCACCAGTCCTCTAAGGAACCTTGGACCTCTGAGTGAATTTATGGCCTTATTTGTTTTCCCTGTATTATTTCTGTGGAACTGTTTTTTCCTCTGTAGAGGTGTGTTACTGCTTTTTGCTGGAGCTGGGTTTCCTGTTGGAACAACCTTGCTTTAGCCATGTTCTCCTACAAACCCTTTCATTATTTTATTTTTTTTTTCTTTTTAGATTCCTCCTGTCCCTTTTGACTCATCTGGTTCGTTTTCAAGGCATCCTGTTTATTTTTCCAGCTATTTGTTTTTAATATGTGTTATCTGACCTTTTCTGTCTGCTCTTTTGGGGATGTATACAAAGCTCTTCCTTTATTTGCATTTGCTTTTCCTTCTGCTCTTCTCACAGTACCTAATGTTCATCAGTGGAACCCAAGAACAGGAAATGGGAGTAGACATCCACAAGGCCACAGAAGCTGATATAACAAACAAGCAAAGTTCATTTTCATTGTGCAGGTGTGGAATGCTTCGAGTCACCAAGATGTGTATAAATGCAGGGGCTCGTGTTCTAACCCATGACACAGTTCTGGGCACAGACTGCAGCTCTGGGAAGGCTGTTTGAAAGCAGCATCCTCCCCCTTGGTTTCCTTGGGCATGACAGCCATCAACTAGAGTGGAAGCAAAGCAGGATAAGGTAATACCTTATCTGGGAGAAAGGCCTGCAGGGCCTTGTTGTGAATGGAAATAAGATCACGGTGCTACTTCAGCAATGTACTTGTAGAGGAAACCAGGGAACTTCTCTTCCTGGGAGCGTTTTTCCATGGTTGTGGAGATTACCTCTTTGGCTGGTTTCCCTTTGACATGCTCCCTTTTGAGAGAAAGCTGCTGAGAATCTGACAATGCCTCTGGCTAATTGTGGTTTGGCAGTGACATTCATCTGAGGTGGCTGCTTCCAGAAAAATCAGTATCCAGACTTGGCAAGAGCTGGCAGACATCTTCGTCAGGGTGAAGCACAGAGCACAAAGGCAGATTTATCACAAAAATCAATACCAGGAGCTCTTGAGCTGCCACTGTTTACTCATCATGGCTGCAAAAGCCACTCCACCTCCAGAGTTACTGTTATGGAGCTGTACTGGCACCTGACATTATCCTAAGGGAGAAATTTTTACAGGCTACCGTTCCCAGTAGACCTTGCTGCTTGCAGGAGCCACCAGCTTCATTTGGTGAAGATGAAGGCAAGGTGTCTTTTGCTCCCAAAAGGAGCAAAGAGCTGAGCTGGCAGCAGCTTTATCCGGGCCTGGTCCACTTAGAAAATGAGTTGTTAATGAGAAGGACTTGTATTTTGGCAGGCAGACATGGTCACCAGGCCAGGAGCAATCTTCTGAGGAGGTATTCTTTGTTATCCTGATTTGCTTCTTGCATTTCTGATTTCTCCGATACAGCTACTGCTCTGTGTGTATGTTTGTGTGCCCACTTGTGATGTGGGGAAATCTCTCCTTAGCCACTAAACAGATCTGCTGCTCTGGGAGTGCTAATCTTATACCAGGCCCAAAGAAACCAAAGGGGAAAATGCTGTTTTCCAAAAAGCTTCCTGTAGCTCCAGTCTGTTCCCAACAGACTTTCATTTTCTGCCCCTTTGTTTGTTCATTTTCTGCTCTCTTTGATGATACACTATTCAGTTATGGAACACAGTCCTTTCCCTCAAACTTTGGGCAAATCTAGAGCAGGGCTCGATGCTGAAATCTAAATCATGGGCACATGAAAATGGGTCGAATCTGTGTCAGGGGAAGTTCAGGTTGGACATCAGGAAAAGGTTCTTCACTGAGCAGGTGGTTGCTCTCTGGTTTAGTTGTAGGTGGTTCTGTGAGGAGCAGGGAGCTGAACACAGTGATCTTTATGGGTCCCTTCCTACTTGAAACACTCTGTTCTGTATTTACGTGCTGGTATAACCATGGCACTAAAGGGGAGAGCAGGGATTGATGTTCACGAGCAGACTGACAGTATTTGCCATGTGTGTGACAATTCTCAAGGCAGAAAACTCAGGAGACTCATCTGTGTTGATTCTGGCCCAAATCCACGTGCCAAAACATTTCTGTGAAGGGAGCACACCCTTTTTAAAACATGCATGTTACGAGCAGTGTTTGCTTTTAAAAGGCAGAGCACAATGGGAGGCAGCCAGCCCTGGTGGCTTGTGTTGTGTTGAAGGTCTGCTGGAAGGGAGGTTTGGGACACTCTCCGAGTGCAGGAGAACTGATTGTGCCATTTAACGGGAGCTCACAGTACTGCACTTCTCTCTCCCATCCCTTCCCTCTCATTTCTTCCATTCCTCTAAAGGAATAAAGCACATCCAGGCCAGGACTCCTCTCTACAAGGTGAGGTCTTCGTCTCAGCAAGAGGAAGCTTTGAAGTATCCCGATGACCATGGCCTTGTTCTTCCCATATTGTTTCTTCTGCTGGTTTGCTTTGATTGTGGGAAGGCTACAGGAAAGGAGTAGTGAGAGTAGCTTGTTGTTATTTCAGCTGGGGGAAGAAAATACCTAAGAAAATGATTTGGAAAGTGAAGTTCCGTAAATTCACATGGCAATCCTTTTAACTATGTGAAATATTTTTACTAGAATGGTTTTGTTTGCATTCCCTACTTCAGCTGTTTCAATATGGAAGAGCACTGCAGAATCTTTATCAGTTGAGACTGAGATTTCAAGTGTCACCTTCCTGATTTCCTGCTCCTGTCCATTCTTTTTTGCTTTTATGTGGTTTCAGTTGCAGGTGATTGTACCAGGACCTCTGAGTTTTGACTGCTGATCTAACATTTTTTTAAAAACTGTAATGCCCTGTGTGGTGACCTTTCACCTCCAAGTTAAAGGATCAAACCCACTGTAGCTGGAAGTGACTGTGGTATTTATATAGAACTTAAAACTCACATTAATATTGTAACACTTTTTCCATAGCTGATATTAATATTTTTCAGCCCTGAAACTGAAGCACTTGTGATTTTTCTGCCATATGTCTTTTAATGAAGTCTTAATGTTTTGGGGGAAATCAATTTTTTGTTTTAATAGGAAAGTATCATTTGGTTCAACATGCCTTTTTCCCTACTGAAGAGCTGTGTTACTGGAAGATCTGTGAGGAGCCATGACCTTTCCATCCCTGCCACAGGCATCAGGCCCTCCATAAGGGAAGCCAGGAACAAATGCTCTTGGTGGGGGGTGTCTGTTCATCTCTTCTGGCTCAACCACTCCAGAAGGTTGCAGTGCAGGAAGCACAACTTCTTCTAAGAGGAATCTCTGTCCTTGTCAATTCTCCTTAAGGAGGTTTTTAAGACTGGAAAAAAATATTCCACAGTGGCACCTGGATACAAATCTATATGAATGATTTATTACCATGGTGATGAGTTTGCTGTAGTTACTGACTGGATTTTTAATTACTGGACAAATTCTTTGCCTGTGTGTGTTTCTTCCTTTCCCTAATTTCCAGGGCTGGGCACTGATAAAAATAAGAGGATGTTGCCATTAAAATGGTACTGATTTCCATCCTGGGCAAACATGTTTCCCTAGTGAACATTCATGTCACTGAAATTTCAGACATTCCAAAGGAAATGTGTGGCATGTGTGAGAAATGGGTACAGCTGATTGGGAGAAATCTCCATGCTAAACTCTTCATTTTTGATTCATTTTTGCCTGGTTTCTTCTCCAAATCTCTCCCCTTGCACAGAGTAACACAGGCTGTTCACTAATGTGGAGAGAGAACCGAGTGAATCCGTGTTCTGAGAGGTTTTCCTGCCTGCACCTGAGAGCTTCTGGTGGTTCCCTACAGAATAGAGTGAACTCAGATTGTGAAGGACCTTTCAGGTCACTGAGTCCAACCATTACTGCCAAGTTCACCACTGAACCATTTTTTTGCCACACCTGCACATTTTGTGCCACGTCTACAGAGCTTTTAAACACCTCCAGTGAAGGTCACTTGACCAGTTCTAGTCAACTGGGACCTCCCCAGTTAGCCAGGACTGCTGATAAATGATTGTGAGAGGCTCTGTGAGCATTCCTGCCAGCTTCCACACTCCCCTTGGGTGGATCCCATCCAGCCCTGTAGATTTGTGTGTGTTTAAGTGATGTAGAACTTTGCTGACCAGCTGAGAATGGAAAGGTGCAACACGAGATTGAAGGGAACAGAGAGGAACTCCTCCCTCTGAGTATCTGATCAAAGTTTATTGCTGGGTTTCTCAAAAACCTAGGGAAGAAATATTAACTGCTGAGGATGAGCTGATGATCTCACATAGCAAAAATAAATTTCAGCACAAGAAATCTTGCCATGCACTGCTTTTTCCTCTTGAAAAGATCGAGGTTTGTTGGCAGAATGTTTTAAGATATTTGTCAGGATTAATATTCTACACTATTTGAAGCAGCTTGACAAAACACAGCTCGTGCTTGTGTAAGGGGCTGTGTGGGGCTTTTGCTGGCTGGGGTTAAACCATGGCATCATCCAAAGCATTTTTTGACAGAGTATACTTTATCCATAAAGGGGCTGTAGCAGAATTGTCAGTGGTGGCTCATGAGAGGTGGCAATGTGAAGAGTTGTAAGAGTCTGGCTATTAAAACAAGGACCAGACAACTTAGTGCCGTGACAATCGATTTGAGTCTGAGTGCGTGGTGTGATCTTCTAATGGAAATTTAATCATATACCTTCTAGAAATGATGGGAATCCAGAGATGATTAAGGAAGAGATGAGAAAGAAAAAGCATTTTGGAGAAATTTCCTCACAGAGAGAATGATTCATTTTGGACTGTGCTGTCAAAAGGCAGCTATGGAAACTGCAGCTGTGGATGTATTAAATAGGAGTCAGGCAGGTGCTTACTGGAAAAAATGTTGTGGATGGAAACAAGCACCAGGAGGAGTGGGAGGAATCTGCAGAACCAGCTTCCGTTTTTTAGTTGCAGCAGAATAAATGTGTGATTCTGCATTTGCAATGCAGATACACAACAGTTCTCAGTCTGAGCAGATGCTTGGCGGCCGTGGATTTTCACGAGCACTTGTCCAAGGGGCCATTCTCACCTTCTGCTGACATTTTTTAAAAGGAAGCATCATATTAAATGCCAGGATGAAGGGAACAGTTTCAGGATGGAAAAGGTTGAGTAATGGTGGTGTAATAGAAAGCAAAATTTGGCCCACACTAGTTTCCTCCGAGAGGACAGTTTTTTCCATTAGTACTCCTAGCAGAGAAGAGTGTCTCTGACATGTGACAGTGTATCAAAAGTTTAGCCCTCCAGAGAAGACAGAGCTGGAGATGTTTATTAGATATTGAGGAGGAATGCAGGAAACAAAAAGGGGATATTTTTGAATATTTTAGGAAGAGGATCTTGAGAGGGTTGAAAAAGTTGCAGCCTGTTACTGGTCCCGTTGTGACTTCAAAAGGAGAGTCTGGTGTTCTGCAGCAAGGGACTCACAGGGAGGTGAGTCTCTAGTGAAACTGAAGGAGAAGCTCCAAGAATGCTCCTCCCCCAAACCTGCTCGCTGCCCTTAGCTCTCACACTCCCTTTTGCTTCTCTGTCCTGGCCTCTTGGATTGACATTTCATGGAATCGCAGATGTTGCCACTGGTTTCTGTGAAGTCACTCCTATTTGTGCCAGAATTTGCAGAGAAGGGAAAGTACTGATCATAAGGAGAGACATCATAAAAGTGTAAACCTCTGGACATACTCACTGAGGCTGTCTCTGCTTTCTTTCCTGCTTCTCAGGTGTGAGTCCATTGATTCAGGGGTTGGTCTGGATGCCTCTTGGTCATAATTTGAAAATAATTTCCAGTTTATTTCAGTGCAGTTCCATTATACCCCAGTTTCTCTGTGTTGTCCCACTGTCCTGCCTGAACAACACCAGCACAAAGATAGCTCCAAAATACAGCTGTAATAACAAAAGCCTCAAGGTTATTTCAGAAAAGCAGGAACCAGACCCTCAGCTGGTTCAAATCAGCACAGATCACTGCTCTGGAGAGACACCAATTTTACACCGAATGAAGATTTGTCCTGAGATTTCTTTTTGCAAATGGCACAGGGAGAAAGTTGCTGGAGAGGGCTGAGGAGGAAAACATCCTGTTTTCTTTTGGGAGAGTTTAAGACTTGCTGACTCAAATGCCAACCATCAGTTCATTATCTCCTAAATCCTGAGGATACAATTTGCTAGGTAAAAACCACATCTGTTCTTCAGCTCAGTTCCACCTCTTTGAAAGCGTGCCCAAACTACCTTCCTAAATGTTTCCATAAAATTAGGCTTGGTTACATGTGTTTCATTGTGTGTTGCATGTTTCCATGGCACACTGATTTGCCAGATAAAGCAATCTGCAGTGTATTTAGTCTATCTTAAAGCCTGTTAAATCTGTCTCCTCTAAGCTTGAAATTCTCTCATTCAGGCATCCAGCGCTGTTGAAACCCCTGTGCCAATAATTCTTAATGACGTGTGTGTCTAGCCAAAGTAATTCTCCTCATTCAATTTGCAATTTTCCAAGTCAATCCTTTCAGCATTGTGACTGTAGCCATTCATTTTGCATTCTGAGACGTGTAGCTCCTAAACAAAATGATCCTGACTTTATAGGCAGAAAGGTGTCTTATAATGAAGGGCAACCAAACTCAAAGTTTGTTTTGGAAACCAGGGATAGTTGATATTTGCTTGCTTGCTCTCCTGGGCTCAAAGCTGACTCCAATCTATGTACACAAAGCCTTCCCTTAGTATTTGACAAAGAAAAAAGCAGAGGCATTTCTCATTTGGCAGCGTATGTCCTCCCTGCTCCTGTTCAAAGAGCCTGCTGAACCGAGCCTTGTATCTTCTGCTGTTTCACATGCTTAGCAGCTGATATCTGCAGTGGCCAATGGAAACTCTGCTGTTCAAACCTGGACTCCTGGTTTATAGAAGCAGCATTTTAAAGGGTGTCCTGATGGAAAGGAAGAGGCCTTGTAGTGCTTAATGGCCAGCCTCACCCATTCAGGAGATCTCAGTGATGGGCTCAGGAGGGGAATTTTGCAGCCACTGGAAAGAGAATGGCAACAGCTTGGGTCTTTGGAAGGAGCTGAGGTGAAGATGACTAGGTGGGAAATGGGAGTTTTCGTCAGAACAAACCAGAATGGGCACACATGTGGTTTTTATCTTGAGGAACTATTATGACTTACATGCTCATTTTGTCCTGGAAACAAGAAGCTTTTGATCCCTGCGTGAGGAAGATTTATGTGAGCTCAAGAGGTTTTACTTCGGTCACTGTGAAAAAAAGGATTTATAAGCCTCCTTCATTTCATTCATTTATTTTTGCCTGTTCTTCAATACCCGTTGAAGGAACAGATACGTTTAAGGATGTTTATTTTAAGTTGGTACTCTGGATTGAAAAGCTTTTCCATCTGTTTCTGCCCTGCATTTGATATAACATTTTGCAGATGGCAGCATTTATCAGAATCCCACTGCAGACTACTTACTGGCTTTGTGCCTTCAGAAATGGGCTGTGTTCATCACCACTGTAACTTCACTGAAATGGGTGGAATGACACCATGGGTAAATCTGAGCCACCATCACCAGTGCTTCCTGAAGTATCATCATGTGCTCTGGGCTCAGTGGCTCTGTCTTGGTTGACTTGTTTAATGTGAATGTATTGAGTTATATGTAGTTTCCATGATTACTGAAGATTACTGGCTTGCTTTAAGAATCTCTTGGTTCTGATTTTTCAAGTTCATGAATGGTTTAGGGAGCAGCTTTCAAGCATGCCATCTCGAATTGCAGCCACAGATTTGGATATCCAAGCTATTTAAGCAGCAGAAATAGGGAAGGCGCCTGTTGTCTTGACTGAATCCAAGGAATGGTCAATTTGGCCAGTTTTTCTTTCTTTCACACGTTCCACAAAGTCTAACACCTCTGCCATGTTGTTACTCCACTCCTGTGCTCCTGATTTTGTCAACATTCTCCCAAACTTTGTGTTGTATAAGTCCCTTGGGGTGTTGATCCTAAACGCTGCCCCTTGCCTTGGTGATTTCCATGGAACTCCTTATGGAGCCTGGGCCGAAGAGTCACAACTGCGTGTTCAGGTTTCCTTTGGAACAACTGTTTTTCATTTCACTGTCAGGTTGTTTTTTCTATAATATTTTACCTACAGAAAGGTGCAGAGTGGAGAGCTGGCAGTGACATAGGTCATGAGCCCAAATATCAGGTTCAGTTAGGGAAGGAACATTTCCATGCTTTTTTAGCTTTCTGGAAACAAAATATTTTGGGACGAAGCCTTTCATACCTACCCTCAGCCAAAATGCCACTTGCTTTGGAAAGTGTGAAGAAAATTGGTTAAGAACCCACATTAGTTAAGGGAGGCTGGAAGAAAAAGGAAATTTGACTTTTTTAAAGTAATTTTCCACCTTGCCCTCTTATATGGCAGGAGTGGTCAGGAGTAAAGGAGAATTCCCTGTTAGAAGTGTTTGCCACAGCAGAGCTCAGAGCACTGTTTGTTCAGTGCTGCTGTGGAAATCCCCATTCCTGTCATGCTGAAGATTTACGTGAAATGACAAAATGAAGATTTAACTGTCACTTTTCCATGGCCCTGCTTTTTCTATCCCTTCCTTCGTTTTTATTATGCTTTGACGTTATTTGGGAAAGCACTTTTTTCATACGTTGTGATTTGATGTTAAGGCCCTGGATGCCTCATTGATACAAGTTCCCTCACTATTTCAGTAAACACTATCAGTAATTAGTCTGGCCAGCATGTCCTGGATGGCCCTTTGTGTGAGTTAGAGGAGAGCCCCTGTGGTTCCAGCTGCGACTCACTGTAGTGAAAAGAGAATTTCTTCTAAACAGTGCCTGGCCAGGAACTAAAGCTCTGTTCCTAGCTGTGAGCTAGGAAAGAACGAGACCCTGAGCGATGTCAGTGTCACAGCAGTGCCCGAGAGCCTTCTCAGTGGTTAAACACATCTGAGGCATCAAGATGGAAAAATACTTCAGAGATTTTGTAAGCTGGAGGAAAAGTTCCAACTATTTAGTGAAGTTAATGCTGAGCTCTTCTGACTCACAGCACTAAAAAGCTGTTCCAGTCTCACTGCTGAATCAATTAGCTCAGCCAGCACCTTTCCCATCAAAGTAACACCTTCCCTTCTTGCTCAGTTTTAAGACCTGATTCAATAACAAAAATACCCAAAGCCGTGTTCCCTTCTGTACGCAAAGGTTGTTTGCATGTCTCACCTTGCCCTACTTGCAAACCTACGTGTTTAAATTCCCTTCAAACCAGAATTTGGGGCCTGTGCTAGAAATCTAAGTCCTTGCAATCGAATCAGCTCTGTTAATATTTGTAGTCCTCCAGAAGAAATACAGTCTGGGGCTCTTTGGTTGGGATAACTTTCAGGATCAGACAAGGGCTGCTGTGGAGGGGATCAGTTTGTTTAACACAGCCAGGGGAGCTCGTCTGGTGACTGGAAGAACTGCACAACCCTGCAGTCCCAAAGCTGCAGCTGCAGAGGCTGGACCAAGATATACTGGGGTCTGAACACAGCCAGCCCTGGATCCCCTCAGGATGTGCTTCACCTCTTATTCTGAAAGTAGCACTGTGCCTGTAACCTTCACACCCACACTGGTTCCTAGTTTGGCCACCGGAGTTGTCTGTAGGTCTCTTGGGTATGTCCTTGATTCCAGCAGAATTTTCTCTATGTGGCTAGGTCTGTTAGAAGTTTTTTGGCATTGTAATCATTGCATCTATCTTATTTTTATTTTTTTAATGATTAATTAGTCAATTATGTGAAATTAGCTTTTGCAATTAAAGCATAATTTAGAAAAAAACATTGAGAAGATAATGCTCATTTGTCATTGAATTACTTATAACTCAGGCTGTTGTAAATGTGAGGTGTTTCTAGTACTCTTTACAGCTGGATGAAAAACACTGATTAAAAACCCACCCTGATACAGTGCTTGGAGTGGCTCCATCTTGTCCTTCAATACTTACAGGGAAATGGACTTAGATTTGCGATTCATGTAGGAAATAAAGAGCATTTGGGCTTTGGGAGGTCAGTGCAGCTCTGAGCTGAGCTTTTGTTTTGTGGAGTTGAAAGGGCAATGGATGTAACTGGGTGTTATTTAAACTGTCATATAAAATGGAATCTAAAATATGGTACTTTAAAAGTTGTTTCTGTGGTGGAAAGGGAAGGACGAATCAGTTATTGCCTGTGTAATTGTTTGGTTATCCATCAGATTGCTGCAAACTGCATGTGTGTGCTTTCCAAAGTGCTTTGGTGTAGACAGACACAGACCTTTGCTCCTGAGGAATTCAATGATTTGCCCCATGGGAACTGCTGGGCTTGCCGGAGTTCACTTAATGACACTGATGGGTCAATTCTCTGCCAGAGCCAACAACTCATCTTCATCATCTTCTCAACTTCACATCCACTAATGATCAGTCCTCATAATGAAGGCATTTTTCACCCTGCCAGGAGTCACAAGGAGAAAAATTGATTGACAGAGTTATCTGGATTGTAGTAATTAAATCAGGGCAGACAAATCCCTGCTCTCATTATATTTCAGACATGTCTGAACCATGAAAAACAGAGCCGAAGCTGACTTGCTTCCTGCAGTTCAAAATGTGGCATTAAATGCTGTATATGATATATAGGGTTACAATACAAGAGTGTGAACAAATTAGAAAAGACACAAGTGGTCTAAATATGGGTGTTGGTTTTAACCATCTTTAGTGAACTGTGTATATCAAGTGTCTGAAAAAAGCTATTAACTTGTTTCAGGAAATGAACCTGAAAGGATGCCGTGCTTCCAAGGGTATCCAGGCCCGTTCATGCACTGGAACAGCATTTGTGTGTTCCAGGCAGGTACCAGGGATGGCAGGGAGAGACAGAGATGCTCCACAGTGAGACAGAGCATGTGGAGTGGGCAGGGAACAGGATCAGTGCTTGCCCAGTGGAACACAACTGTCTGGGCTCTGAGCTCTCTTGTGTGTAGAGGAGAATGCAGATTTCCACTGCAGAAGCCAGAAAAGGATTTCAAATACTATTGGAATTCTTTTGTTGGTGGATTGCTTGTCGTGCAAGCACTTGCCTTGAAGGAGGATTTGTGTGCAGATGTTCTTTGGGTAATGCTGCAGCCTGGATTCAAGAGTTGTCCCTTGATTATTTTTAAAGAATATTTTCTTCTCTCAGTTTGTTAAGCTGAGCCATTTTTCAGACACTGTAAAATATTGTACCCGCTTTAAAAAGATGCTGCATGAACTTGAATTAACATTACCAGCAAATTAAGCTGATTTGATCTAGTTAATATTGAGTATATAAGATGTGCTTTCAGAGAGAGGCAGATTAGTGTTTAAAGCAGGAAAGTTGAGTAGGGAAATCTGGATTCAGTGGGACAGCTGCTCAGATAATATAAATTGGTGCAAGTTCACTGAGCTCAGTTTAAATGCTGAGTTGCATTTATAGGGTATTTGGCCCATATATGATGTATTTTAAAACAAACCTTAATAATTCAGAAATGCAGATGACAACTTGTGCTGATTTTGTTAAGACAAAAGTGAGTTAGCCAGAAAATCCTTTCAGGAGTGAAGACTTTGGGGACACAGTGCCCATTCCCTTCACATGGCTTTTGTGGGTCCTTCCATGGGTGCTTTCAGTTTAACCTCATAAATGGTACAAATCCTAGGCTGGAATTAGGTCCCAAAGCATGGGAAGTAGAAGTGCTCATGATATTCTGGATCTCAGCAGATGCTGTCAGCATTAAGGAAATGTTTTTAATTTATTTCTTTGTAATGTACTGTTTTTCAAGACTTCAATCACTCCTGACTTCCACATTTGGTAACACAGGGCTGTGTATTACAGGATGTTATGTAGGACACTCATATTTAAAACCAGTCATGGTTTGGGATAAGATTCCACTTCTCATATACTATTTTGCCTGTGAACTTGGATCCAAATTGACAGAAGTTCTTTTCTAAACCTTTCCAAGCAGAGTGTTAAGTTATAGGGCACTGGGCTGGGAGTCAGGAGATAGGTTCAACTCTTGGTCACAGTAATTGAGGAAGAGCCAATGACTACAGGAGGCCAGGAGAAGAACAGTTAAATTCTCATCCAGTGCCCTCCAACGTGACTGAGAAAATGACTTCTAAGCCTGCCTTAGCAATTTTTTTTCCCCACAAAGAATGATGAACTATCAAGAAAAAAAGCTGCATGTTCAGACGGTGCCTTCATGGTGTTTCACCTCTATGGAGAAAAACATACCCACAAGAACAGCGTGGAGGTGGGAATTAACATCAGAACCTTGGTTTAATCCTGTTTCTGATGCTGGCACTTGTGAGAACCTGCAGCATTTCAAAGAACTTGTCTGTTTGAATGCTTTTTGTAGAAAACAGATATAAACATTTATTATCTGCCTCATAGTGTAGGTGTTGTGTGAGTCTGGGATTGAGGGGGGGTTCTGTGAGGATGCCCTGCCTGGGTACCCAAGGGTTTGGTTACTGGGGTTCTTTCTTCTTATGCTCCCTGTCAAAATATTCCAACTTCAGTTCAAACTGAGCCAAGGGTCAATATCTGGAAAAGCTAATGCTACTGTGGAAGCTCTGATTTCCATCTTGAACAGGTTGAGCATCTTAGGAATGACAGCTGGCATATCATGACAGTTTCTGTTGATGAGTCCGTCTTCTAAGAGCCTCATTAGAGTTTTCACTCACATCCAAAAGGATTCTGGGAAAGAATTGTTCTGACAGGAGTCTTAGAGATGTGCACATTGCAATACTGAATTGACTTTGACCTGTCAGTGTCTGTACAGGGCAAATGACCTGCTCTTGGCATGTTATTTGACATGCTTTGTTACTGTATGAGGATTGCTATTAAAAACTCTCTGGTGTTTGTATCAAAAGGGGTTTAGGATTATCCCTTTGAGAGATATGCTGTGTGTAGGCTTTTAAACTGCCAGTGTTGAGACCAGACTTCACACTGGGGTCAGAAAGTTTGTCCGTGTGGAAGTTGCTGTGTGAACATCTGGAGCCAAACATGGGAGCTGGTCAGTGCTAACAATGGGTGCTGTAAGTCAGGGCACAGAGGGTGGATGCAGAGCTGGGCTGAACTGTGGAGAGTCATTTTATTGGACTGATCTTTAAAGGGATAATAGCCTCATGATAAAGAAAATGAGGCAGGAAAACGGGGAATACTTGGTGATTTGGCTGTGACCCCAAATACAGTTTCTAATCACACTCACCCGCAGATATTAATGACAGCTGGGCACCAGGGGTCTTGGAGCACTGAGAGCCCCCAACTTCTTTATTTCTAAATGATCACAAGGTAGGGCTTGCTTAGTTTCAAAATCAAGCCTAACCCTCTGCCCATCCAGCAAAGCTCATGAGGAGCCGCTTTTCCTTTTGAAGCTTTTTCCTTCTGAAGAGCTGATGTGAGCGTGTATCATCCTCAAAGGCCACATTTTTATCCAGCAATGAGACAAAATTCATAACATGACTTTCATGGTCAATTATCAAAATAGGACAAGAAATCTTGTACTAAAAATTAAAGAAACATAATTTTCAAAATACTTCTATTGCAGTCAAGTTGTTACAGATCTTGTGCTGAGCAAAAGTGTTGCACTTGGTTTAAGAGTGGGGTAATGCTCATCAGACTCGAAAAAGAAAGACAAAAACTACCACAGTTCATTTACTGACTTGGAGACTGCTGTTGGAAATCAATTAGCTAAGTTTTTTTTCCTGTGAATACATTTTGTTTCCATTTTTGTGATGATGTTTGTCCCAGGTGTACACACACTTGTGAGCTGGAATAATTTGGCCTTCAAATGGCTGAGCAGACAAGCTTGAAATGGTGATCTGTCAGTGTGCCTCTTGAAAATAAGGACAGAAGGCAATTTGTTAGATACAGGATTTGTTAGAAATTAGATATTTAATTCTAATAACATGTCTGTGAAGCAGTAAAGTTTAAAAGAAATAAAAAGGAAAAGGGCTTGTGTCTGTTGCTGTAAGACCATTTAGTTATGAAATATGTCAAGTAGAAAGTGGGCTTAAGAAATATTCCTGTTTCCAAGCAGGCTCTTAAAAGGCCTGGGACCTGCTGCCTCCTGTTTGGTTTCCATTCAGCTGAGGTGCTTGGGGTACTTGACCTTCTCCACTCAGTAAAGCCCGATTCATTCTTTCCCCTCACTGGCCTTCTCTGCTTCTTCCCTGCCCAGTTCAAAGGGTCACCTACAGCTCCTCCCTTTGTCACAACAACTGAAGAGCAATAAAATCATGGGATGCAGTAAAGTCAAAAGACTTTCGTTGTAAACGTTGGCACTGACTTCCCTTGTGAAGCAGGGCTGGGAGGGAGGGGTAGGTACGGGAGGGGTGGAGAGTAAGATGAGGCTTTGAAACACTTTCCACGGATCCTATGCATTTTTCCAAACATAAAGGAACAACAAACAGGTCAGGAGAAAGAACTTCCACAAACTTGGCATGGAAAGGGAGCAAATGAAATCTGGATTTCCCTAGGGCCATCCCCACAGCTCCTGCTGCTCTGTTCCCCTCTCCTGGCCCAGCCCCACACAGCCTGTCTCGCTTTGTTGCTGCAACATAAGGAGGAGGAGGAAGGGTCCGACGCTGGGAGATGAGAGGCAGCATGTGGCTTCCTCACAGCCTTCTACATTTCAGAAAGGGATCTCTCATTTGATGAAGATCCTTTTTTCTGTTTAGTCATAAACAGATGAATCCCATAATAGCCTCTGTTTCCTCTACTACAGGAGGTCTGTATGATTAATAAGATCTCCCTGTAGTGAATGCCAAGCCAAACAGATGAATGCAAGGCGCATCTGCTGTAGATTAAACATTTGGAAAAAACATTTTATAAATATTTTTTTCCACAACAACACATCCATATGGCAGTTAACTAGGGTATATATTTAAAACCTTGCATGTACACTGTATCGCCATGCATATGTATTTAATATACTTATTAAATAAGTACTTATGTTGTCACTCAACAGATAGCTTTTTGATATGACTTCTAATCTCTTCGAGATGTCAAATCAGACTGTTTGAAAGGACCACATGTGCCCTATCAAGCAAAACATGAGAAGACACTGCTTCTGAGTGGGTGGGTTAGTGGGAAGCAAATCTTTTATTTCATTATTTCTCTGAAGCAAGATGTGTAAGATAATTACCTGGTTAGCATGAGGTAAGTGTAAAATAACATACACTGAGAGATAAGGTTGTCCTGGGTACTATGAAAACAGATCCTGAAGAAACAGGGAGGTTAAAATAATTGAAAATTTCTTAGCTGAAAATCCTAACATTTAAATTTAGCTTTACTAACTTCAAAACACTGAAATTATATCTCATTATAATTAATATTTTGGACTTCCTAATCTAACCAGAACGGGTTAAAGGACTTCACAGAAATAAGGAATTTTTTTTTTCTAATCCTTATTGTATAATGGGGGGGCTCCTTTTCTATTTCTGTATCTCTGTGTCTGCCTTAGAGGACTTGATCATGATTCTGGATTGATAAGGAATGAAGTCTGAAAATTTATCCCAAACTAAGACCAAATTCAACAAGTAAACATTATCCAGAGCAGCTATTGGCCCTCTCTCATAAGTCAATCTGGTTTTTTTAGTACGTTGTTCTTTTAAGACTTATCAATATTATTGTAGGCTGATTTTCTGGTAGACTGGGATTTTTTGGTTTGCTTGTCATGACACCAAAGATCCTGATATGTGATTCAGAGAACCTAATTCCTGCAATGTTTTCTACGACTTTTCTTAACTGGCCTTCAAGCCCAGCAGCCAGAAAGAGGAAAAATCAGCATTTCCAGACTCCATATGTGCTTGCTTGTTGTGTTGTCAAGGATCAAGACCTGGTTTGCGTGTGTGCCTGGAAAACTGGGGCACTTCTCTGAGGAAAGGGCTCTCTGAACCTGACGTGTGCTCTGGGAATGGCCAGTGCTTGTCAATTCCTGTCAGTCTGGGCTCGGAGAACGTGGATTTCCAGACCTTACAGCACGATACTTGCAAGCAGACATGACGTTTCCCCACATGCTTTTTTCACAGATTGCAGAACAGAGGAAAATAATTGCCTGGCTTTGCTTTTATCACACACCATTAGGTGCTTTGCCGACTCAAACAAGAAAGACAAAAAGCGCCTCATGTTCAAGAAACTTTTAATATTTATGTTCATTACAGCTGCAGACTCTGCTGCCTGAATGGTTTGTTTTCAGATGTTCTTGCCACAGTTTTCCATGTTTCTCTGAGTGTCCTGAGGGCAGGTGGGAGCATGGAGGTGGGAAGCTCCCTCACTGTTGAAATTGTGGCTTGATGACTCATGTCTCATTCTGCTTGAGAGGCTCATTTCTTGATGTCCTCGCTTTGCTCTTGAACTGAAAAATGCTGCTTCATTGTTTAAAAAAAAAATATTTTGTTTTAATCAAAACGCTTGTGGAGTCTTGGAAAAAATCACCGAACAAAATTTTCGCAAACTTTGTAGAAACAGTCAGAAACTGGTGGATTTGATCTGGAAAATCTTAGAGTGGTCCTTTTTGCATCAGGGCTGAAAAAAATCCACAGAATGTGAAGCTTTTCTGAATACATCTAATTTCCAGAAGCATCTCTCTTCAGAGCCCTGATGTGAGGCCTCAGTAGCTGTTTGTGATGTTCACAGCAGGTTTTTTCCTACATATGTCAGAACCATACCTTAAATTAGTTTTCAAGTAGATTTAGTTAAATGAGTTTAAAGAAAGCCACTTTTGCTGTGCTTTAGCAAAGGATTATTTTAGACTGGCTTTGATTTGTTCCCAATGAATTGCATTTAAATTGATATAATCTAAGTTTATATTGATTTAACGGTGCCTCAAAGCTCTTTTGTACTGGTTTAGCAGAACTGATTCATTTGAGTCCTCCTGAACTCTGGATTCCAGAAATGGGTAACTGAGCTTTTCCAGTGTTGCTGGGAGGCTGCAGCACCTGGAGGGCTCTGTGCTGGAGAATTCACCCGGCCGCCCAAAGCCAGAGACAGCAAATGATGCAAACACCTCCAGCTCTGGCTGAGTGTTCTGGGTACGAACCTCCCCTGCACGTGGGCAGAGAGTCCATCCAAGCAGGGAGTTGGGATGATTTCCCAGATGCTCCCACAGCATCCTGTAATAATGTGGCAAGATCATTGTGCGGGGAGAAGGTGCCCAGACAGTCCCTGCAGAGGCATCAATAACATCCGTCAAGGATGTGCTGTTCTTAAAGGGCAGAGATGAGTCTGCAGGGCTGGTTCGTGTGGGCAGCGTGGCATCCAGGGGGATTAGGACTCCTTGCTCTCCTCTGCCAGCCTCCCACAGTCTGACATGATTGTAGGAGAGTACAGGGTGCTCAGGATGCCAAAGGAGTATTTCTCTGAGGAATAAAAACCAAAAATCCCCTGTTTAAATTTTTTACTGATAAATAGCTTCTTTAAGTGAAAAAGGGAGGGTGAAAGGGGTTGGCAGACTGAACCTGTATTTAAAATTTTATTCAAACCTGAATCTTAATCTGTTATTTTCAGTAGGTTTATCTCAGAGGTGAGATGCAGTTGGGAAGCTGGCTCTCCAGTGATGCTTTCTGATGCATGGATTTCCTGGGCAGGGAGGCATTGCCTTCTCTCTCCTATTGGCACAAACTCATCTGAGATGTGGCTGCTTAATTGTGCATCGCCCTCTTCTCTCCCAAACTGGATTAAGACTGGTTTTGCCTCTTGCTCTGAGCTCTCTAAATCGTCATAGGAATGCCTGGAGGTTGTGAACAGACTTCAGTCCTCCCCTGTCTTTGCCAAAACGCCAAACCACATTTACCGGCAGAGATTATAGAAAAAACCACTTTTAACAAGAAACTTCCAACCGTGAAAAGATATTTTCTAGGAAAAATCTTTCTGTTTCGCTGTAAAAATGCTTGTCCTTGGAAATACAAACCCTCTTCATTAAAGACAGTAGTTGGAGGAATCTAAACTGTTCTGCTTGCAGGACTTCTTGTAAAAATAAAATTAGTCTTTATTGACAAAAAGGAAGAGGGGAAAAAACACACCATGTGTTCACTTGATAAACAACTGCTTTCCTGTTTCATCTAGAGTTCAAACAACAGGGTACAGTTTGGCTGCCTATGGCTAAGGGCTCTTAACTTCTCTATTTGGCTGAGGATCCACTGCAAACACTTTGTTCTTAGGTGAGAAGTGCATTGAGTGAATAAAAAACCAGTTTGGGGCTGGGAAAGGGAATGACAAACTTTTATCTGAAGATGTTACTTTAACTCTCTCTATAAGATACCCATGGTTCCCAGCCAGTATGTTTTTGTGATTTAGCTACATTTCCTGCCAGATTATTCAGCTAGATACAGATCCCTTGCTCCTGCAGTGTGGAAACCTGAATAATAATTTGAGCTGCAGAAAGCCCTGGTGAATCGCTGGCCTACTTTCCCGTCCCAGGGGAAGGTGCACTTCTCTAATCCAGGAGCCATTGCTTTGGCAGATGGCTCTATTTACTCAATGAGCAGGTCAGGACAAGAGGAAAAATGGAACATAATAATCCAACAGTATTCAATTAAAGGTAGCTCTGTGCAACTGTACCTAAGTCACTGCTGTTGAAACCTCTGGGGAGTGTGTTCATTTTTCAGCCTTGTTTCCTAAGGAAATGAGGCTGTCTGCCTTTCTGTCTGTCAGCATCTGTCCTCTCCGTTTAATTTATTCATCTATTTGCCATTACCAAGGAAAAATGACCAAAGAGAAGAGTTTTCAAACATGTGGAATTCCAACAAAGTTAACAGAACTTGGCAACTGAGACAGGAGGAGACCCTGAGGGTCTCCATGGAGGGGAAAGGAGATGGAACTGTATCCAACCATTCCCAGACTGGAGAGCAGGTCAGACCTGTTGGCCTCAACAGGCATATTCTGTCTCACCAGTCTGAACTAGGCTTGTCCTACTTGTCCATCCAAACATCTGGGAGATGTGGGAGCAGCCTGGGGAAACTGTCAAGGACAAGATGTTAGAGACATAACAGATAGAGTAAGGTAAGGCAGAAAAGCTCTTAGAAAATAAAGGATTTGGAAAACCAACCAAGAAAAAATGTTGTGGGTTCACAAAACATTGAACATTGTGTGTATTAAATTTCATCTCTGTTTTGACTGAAGCCCCAAAACTGGTTTTGGAACCAGATGTACACGTCAGTATTATTATGGTTTTTTTATTGCTAGGCAAGAAAAATATCATTTGTTTCAGTTTTCCTGGAACTGAAAGAACAGTGAGAGATGGCAGAGCAGGTTCAAGTTCCAGCTGATTATTGGATTCATTAGAAATGGGCTGTCTGAAGCAAACAATGCAGGCAAACCCTGGAGGAAGCAGGGTGAGAAGGTTTGGGCTCTTTCCTTTGTATGCTGTCCATCCCCCCAGCAGATTAGATATCTGGAACTCTTTCCAGACATTTTTCATTTTGTTGGTAAATAGGCATGCACTTGTTCTGGGATTTCAGTCCCCAACTGTTCACTTTATCCAAGGGAGAAAGGCAGAAACATAAGTGAAGCTCAAACAATAAAACCCCAGAATGGGTCAGGCCAGTTATTATTACATGATTTCAGGCTTTGAAAGGTCACTTATGTTTTCCAAGTTGGATTTATTTTTTGCACTTATTTGTAATATTACCTCGCTGTGTTTCATAATGTCAGGGAAAATGTCTGGTTTCAGGCCTAAAATGTCAAAGCAGCATTTTCAAAATCACTCAGCACTGAGCCAAATGTTTTTCTGCTGGAGTCAGTGGTAACAGTCCCATTTGCCTTAGGAGGCTGTGGATAGTGCTGAATGTTATGGAAATCCACATTTGTTACCATTTTTTCAGGCTGCACTTCTGCACGTTCCCCTTCCTTCTCCTCTTCCACAGGCCTGTTCATATGTGGAATGATTCCTCGTGGGAAAGGTAAAAGCATGGCAGGTAAGAGTTCTGGATTCACTTCCAATCCTTCTTAAGGACTACAGGTTAAATCATGGAACTGTTTTCTGCCTCGATTTACACCTCAGTGACACGTAAAATCCCCGCCTCAGAGGGCCTCACAGTTCACCAACACCTGGGAACGACAAAGCTGCTGCTTCAGCAAGGGCCAAGTGTATATTATGGAATAAACTGTTCCTGTAGTGTTGTGAGAAGTAGTGTAGATGAAGCTGATGCAATGTAGACAAATGCCTCCGTCTGTGCCTCCATGTTAGGGAATTATTCTGGATGGACTCGCTGCAACAACCAGAATTTCCCTAGCAAGGAAAATCAGGGTTTAAAAATTTACTAAGAAGAATCTATTGGTGATAACACCTTCCCAGTGGCTTTGTCATGATGCAAACAAGAAAGGGTGCACAGAATAAATTAATTTGCTGTTCCAATAACTATGATTCGAAGTGAGGTGGTTTTTTAATGGCTCATCTCCCAGTCAGCACACAGGGAAATGTCTCTGCTGCAGGAGTAGGTAGGACATGCCCAGTGCCATATTTTTAAGAATAGCTTTGCATTGCCTACTCTAGAGAGATCTGATGTCTTCAGTTGTGAGTATTGCCAGATAAAAAACCCTCTTAGCACTCAGATTTTCTAATCCTCCAGACAAGATAAAAAATTCCAACATTCCCCTATCGTTGTCTGCCCTCTCCTGTACCTTGCATTTCTATCACATCAGCTTAGAATTACCTGATAAGAGGAGTGTGCAATAAATTTGTGCTTCTATGTGGCAATAATATTTCCTTTGACTTGTGTTCAATACCTTGGGTTATGAACATTATCATTCTTCCTGATAGCCTGAGTTACTGCAGAGAATTGCTGTGATAGAGCAGTCTGAGCTGGGTGAGGGGGGGTTCTCCTGGTGAGTGTTTGGTAGGACAGAACCATCAGGAATATTGTTCTTCACCCTGGATGGACGTGTGGTAGTGGCTGAGGCAGCTCAGACACGTTCATGGGCTCCCAGAGAACCTGATGAATTAGAACTGCTTCTAGAAGAGTATTTCTTCCTCCTGTGATGTTTGTACAAATTCCTCTTCCATTCTACCTGGAGGCAGGAACAGAGAAAGGGTTTGGCCCAGGATGATGAAGAAGCAGGAACAAATAAAACTCTGGTCCCGGAGCACTGGTTTTACTGATGGTGGTTGTTCAGAATACCCCAAATTGAGGTATCACAAAGCTATGGCATACAAAGAATTAATATTGATCCCATTGAAACTTCTGTAAGTGCTCCAGTTTACACTGAGAGAACTAAACCTTGTGTGGCAGTGAGTAGTGGCAGGAGGTAGCTCTTGAGCAGTAAAGCTCAGCAATACTAACTTCACGATGTGTTTTTGCTGTTGGGTGGTCATAATTCCACTGCATTAGGGATTGCAAAGATCTTAGAAAAATGCAGGTTGCTCTGCTGTCCTTCAGAGCCTCTGACATCCTGCTGCTCTTGGGCAGTGGAAGCTGCACATTATTTAAACAATATTTATAACATTACTAGAAACAGTCAAATTACTTTTGCTTTTAAAAATCATATAGAACATGGTAAAATCCAATGAAATGAAAGTGAAAAATACGCTTTAATTTCAGTCTGCACAATCAGATGCAGTAGTCTGTGTGCAAATGGATTAACATGCCAAAAATACAACTTGAGGCGAGAAGTGTAACTTCTCTCAGTAAATTAACATCAATAATTATAAGCTGTAAACATTTGGAGATATAATTAAGATTTGAGGCCCAAGGGTTGCACATGCCTTGCTGCAACTGATATCAGACTCTGTGATCTCGATGTTCAAGTCCCCTCTGGAGACAGCAAAGTTATGAACATCCCCCTGTGTGGAAATAAAGTATCAACATTTTAGGAGCATAAGGAAAGTTCCTCTCTCCCTCTGTTTTATGGACAGACTGGGCTCTTTGTCAAAAATTAGAGTTTTCCAGTTTTCTCTGTACTATTCCATTGTTGTACCTGCTCTCCTTGAACTTCATGTCAAAACATTATTTTTTAAAGGGTTAAATTAAACAAGTTTTTGCAGTCTCTTGCAGACAGAGAACTATCCCCCAAGAGTGGAGGGGATTGCTTTGTTCAATTTGTAAAGAGGAGAATAAGGAGGAGACAGAGGAGGAGGAAAAGGACCCACAGTGTGGAAGGAAAAGAGGAAAAAAGGTGCTTGTGTTTGAAAAATCCTTTCAGAGCTCCAAATCAACGGGAAGAAGAAAGAAGGAAAAAAATAGCCAGAGTAAAGGTTTCAAGTGAAACTCTTGGAGCATTTTTCAGGATGTGAAGATTATTGGTACCTTTCAATGGAATATTCAGAACTTTGCAGAAAAAGACATTAAAGAAAGCAATTGGTTGCTCATCATTACGGGGAAATGAGCCCCAGTCTGTTGGTTAAGAGCTTGTGCTTCAGCAGAGAATTGTTTCTCGTTGTGAGCTAAGGGCTGGACTCTGATAGTGCATTTTGTGGGTATAATTTGCCTTCAGAGTTATAATTTTGAGTGATTTATTTGTATCACTGGATCTCCTTTGGTGGAAGCCCTTACACAAGTTACAAAGTGCCTTGTGTTGTAGAGAATTTTTGCTTTCTCCAAGAACACCTGTTCGTGGCGTTTGTGCACTCAGAGGACCGTGATGCAAAGGCCAGGCTGTTTGGTAGGGGTGGCCATCAGAAATTACTCCTGTTACAGGTCCAGAATGGCCCTTGTTTCTGCACATAACCCATGGATGAGACATTAATTAATAGTCTGACGTTAAATTCATGTGATGGGAGCTGCCCTGTTTGTTCCACTGTGTGGGGAAACCCTCAGATGGCACTTAAACCAAATGCAATTTAGCTTCACTTACAGACATCTGGCAGAGCAATAAAAGGTGGCCTAAGTGTCCATGGGAAGAAAGACCAGGAAAATCATTTTATCCCTGAGGTCAAGGAAAATAAGTCTGTGCAGTTCTGGAATCTGTGAATGGGGCCTGGGTGATGTTCAGGTAATACATCAATGACTTAGATATTTGCAGCCTTTCAATGCTCATAGGATCTGCTTCTCAAGTGTCTTTGAAATGGTTCTACCAGGGTGTAAACTTGGTGTAAATGTGCTTTTACTGACACGCTATAGCACGGAATGATCACACACAGACATTTATAAATTCTCAAAGAAAACAGCCTTTGAAGAGTGTTGAAAGTTGTCGTGTCAAGCAGAACAGAGGCAAAGCCTTCAGTTCCTAGCTTAACAAACGAGTGAAAAACAAGTGAAGCTTAGGAGAATTGCCTGTCTGCTTGTAGTGATCCTCGTGGTTTGTGGGGAGGCCACATCTTAGGAAGTTATTGCTGGTAACAGGCACATGCAAAGAGGAGATTGGAAAAAATGGTGCAACGAGTTTTTCTTGATCCTCCTGAAATATTTTTGTTTCCATTAAAAGATACAGAAATGCTCATTTCACCGTCAAGAAACCGCTTGGCCAGGAAATCATTAGAGGAGGAATTTTACTTCAGTGGTTGATTTTTAGAAAAAAAAAAAGCAGCATCAACCCAAGTCTGGCCCGGGAGCCCCCGGATGCTTGGGAAGAGCTGAGGCAGGAGCTGCTCAGATCACCCCCAACTCTACTCTGCTGTTGCCATCCTCGTTGTGCCACCTCACTCTCTTTATTGCTGCTCTACCCGTGCCACCCTGCAGCCCTGCCTGGAAGTCACACAAGGTGAAGGCAGCTGAAGTGTTACTCTAACTTGCAGCACCTCTATAAATCTCTTAGTAAAGCACCAGGGTAGTTTTACGAGTGTAATGACTTTTTATTTTATTACCCAGCATGCAGTACATCAAGCTGCTTTCCCACAATGTATAAATTTAGTGAGGGAGAAAACCCCATCATCCCCAATGCTCTGCCATCAGCTGCCTTTCTGAGATCAGAGAGCATCTGGAAATGCTTCCACTGCCTAAATTCGGAATGATTAGAAAATAGGTTAAAAGTGCCACTTTGTACTGTAGCACTTTACAAAAATGTGTTTTGTTTGACAGGACTTAATAAAAAAAATCTTTTAATCTCTGTCACTGTGGGTAGGTGGGAAGGCCAAAAAGTCTAAATGTTTTAAAGGAAAAATTTAATTAGTATGCAAATTTGACTTTCTGCATTAAAATGTCATTTACTGAGTAAATGTTGTTGCACTGGAAGTTCAGATATTTGATCATTTTCTGTCAAGGTGCCTTTGCAAATTTCCTGAATGTAATAACAGCATTTCAAAAACAAAATGAAATTCTCCTTTTGTTGCAGTGCACTGGGTCTACTCCACCACAGGCTGTGTGACTGGAATATCTTAAATCAGCCACCAGCTTATAATGCTGGCTCTCCTTCCCCCCAGTTTGCAAATTTTGTGCTCCTCTCTGTGCCTGCAGAGGTTTCCTGAAACAAGGGAGATGGGAAATATACACCTACATGCCGTAAATTTAAATCGTTGAAGCATAGCAACAAGATGATTACAAAAACTATTGTAGCCATTAGAATCGAAGGAAGTGGTTGCTGAGTTATTGTCAGCTACCACTGAAGGTTACAGCAGTGATCAGCATTTACAGGGTTAGGAAAAGCCTGACACGCATTTTGAGAGTTAACTGATTCCATTGTCTCAATAAAACACACATTCCTGTCTCTTGAAGAAGGACAAGATCAATGGTTGATAGGCCCAGCCTTGCTTTTAACATAGAAAAGGAAATGCTGCTCTTATATAAAAGTAGTGGGAAAACAATTGTGAGACAAAAGAAAAAAAAAAATGGGGAGGGAAAATTTCATAAAAGCAGGAAATTCCAAGTTTAGTTTCTTTCCTTCAGTGTCTGTGGGGTCAGTGGTTGCTTCTTGCCACCCTGAATGAATGTGGTGTCTCAAACTGCACCTTATATGGAGCTCTTGAGGGATCAGAAACATGGCACATGGGAGCCATATGTTCAGCACTTGCCATCATTTATTGAGAGCTGAGTTCAGGGCTAAAAACTGATTTAAACATCCATATTTAGAGCTCCTAAGTACAAAATAAGGCACAAATTCTCACGAAAGTTGAAGACAGAAGAGAAAAAGCTGTGACCCAACATAGTCATGGTTTTAAAAAGAAGAAAAAAGGCTGGGGGAGTTTGGTTTCTTTGAGTGCCAAGAGCCTGCCCTGGGAATGCAGATCTCTGGCTAAGGGCTGCAGGGGAGTGTCTGACAAGGCTGGTGGATGTGGAGGCCTGAAGGTTTATTGTGAACGATGTGCTCACTCTGGGTCCATCAAAGGTCAAAGCAGAAGGAACCTCTCCAGTATGACGACAGGGGGATTGCTCTTTCTGCCCTCACTCCATCATATAAAGGTGCAGATTTGCCTGGGATATGCTCACACGTGGTATAGAACATGAGTGGCACAGCCTTTGGCAGAGCTTTCAGGTTTTGTGTACGTGTCTGCATAATTTCATTAACTGGGTGTCCCACATGAGCATAAAATGTGCAGTTGGGTGTTTCTGATCTCGAGGCTTCTTGCAATAAATTTAGAAACTGTACATAACCCAAGGCAGCTGTGCTGAGATGTTCTCTGTGTTCCTCACAGCCTTGTGCTCGTTTGCTCATACCCTTACTAGTGTTGTGACCTTGGCTGGAAGCGTCTCTGCGTCCAGGAGGAGTCACTGACCTGACCTTGGATCAGCCATGCATGGCAGGGTTGGGATGTGTTAGCAGGAAAACAGTCCCTGTTAAAGGCTATGCCTCACCTCTGAATGGACACTGGATATTGTTTCCTCCCACTGTTAATTGGCCCTTTTGATGTGCATGAATTTTGTTTTATGAAAGAACTTATAGTGGATTTTTCTTTTGCATAGTACACATTTTGCTGGTTAAAAAAGAAAAAAATAATAAAAAAACCCCAGCAAAACCCCAAACTCCATTGCATATCAATGTTTTCACTGCGTTAGCAATTTTTGTATCTTATTGGCAATGCTCTAAAGCACTGAAGATTGAGACTGCTCAGTTCCCTAGAGATCCTTGTAATTACAACAAAGACTGCTGGAGCATGAAAAAAGTCATTTGGCAAAACGGTCCTCTTGGCTTCCTCTGTCTCATCCTCCCCTCTCTCTGACTTCCAAGTCCTCTTTGCTCAGTTTACTAGACAAACACATTGTTTGCTGTTCGCCAGGGCAGATGTTTGTTTAATTCAGCACCTTCTGCTTCTTTCCCCAGCCAGAGGAAAGTCACACTGTTCACTCTTTTCTCTTCTGTTTACAACACCTCTCCCCTGCCAGCCAAGGTGCAGAAAAGAAGGACAATGGTGCAGCTCAATGACAAGTGATTCCATGTTCCAGCATTTCTAGGAGCTTAACCACCATCTCCTGTATTCTATAAATGGCACACGGCAAAACTCAGGGGACACCGCACTGGATTGTCTCACTGTGCAAGGGGGTGATATCCAGCCACTGAATGTTTAATGTAGAGAACAAACCCTCTTTTATTTTGAAAAATCATGAGATCTCAACTAGAACTGACTCACTCTCTGATCCAGCTGAGTCCTGCTGGAACAACCCTGCTCTGGAGAGCTGTTACTGCTTGAGAGTGTTTGCCTTGCAGTCTGGACCGACTGCGATGCAGAGTCAGGCTGCAGAAAGTCTGCATAAAACCTGTGTATCCCTTTAGTGCTGGTTTGAGGGCTTAAGAGGGCATATAACTCACTAGATGCTGTGGTGTTAAGGCTCACCCATGTTCCAAATAAACCCTTGCCACTGAAATCCATGTTCCAAGAGTCTCAACAAGAATCGGGATTTATTCCTGCCCCTTCATTCCTGCCTTTGATCTCTTCCCGTGTGTGACTGACACAGAGCTTTCTCCTTCCTCGCAAATTTCCTCACAAATTTTTGGCTTTGTGCGTATCTCCTCCACTTCTTGCCTTACTCATGCATCTTTCCCTAAAGCTCTGTGGCTTTCTCTACCTTCCCTCCACAAAGGATGGCTTTGCATTCCAAGCAGCAGGTCAGAAAACTTAGCTCTGAATGGATCCAGCAGAATAGAAGGATAAACAGATATTCTTCTTTTACTTTAACAAACAATACATTGCCGTTTTTCCTGATCAGCTTGTGCATTTTCAACAGATCCAGAGATAATTACCAGATTTATATATATCTAGCTACCAGTGCAGAGCTGGGCTTTTATCTACATGCTGTATGTTTCTGTAAATAAAGAAGTGCTGTAATTGTCATCAGAACCGTTTGTTGCAATTTGAATGCCCATAAATAAGGAATAGACAGTGCAGGTTATTCGTTACAGACTGGAAAAGCTGGATATTGGCTTGTTACCCCTTGGCAGAAGCCAGCCAGAAACTGGAGGCTTTGCAGTACTCGGTCATGAGTGAGCTGTATCGGGCAGGGTGTCTGAGATTGCATCCCACAGCCCTGCAGGTTTTCCTGATAATGCTGCTGCGTTTATTCCTGCTGTGCTGGACACTAACAGACCTATTGGAAACCTTAGCAAACCTTGCAGTGAGTTTCACGTTTCTGTTTTACTGCAAAGCTCTTCACTTTTCTAGGATGCAGTCTCAGACGAGCCAACAGAAGAAGGTACTTAGTGAGGGTATTATTATTTTTTATCTCAAGAAATCACTTTGGATTTAGCTCTGTTCCTGATCCAT
This sequence comes from Oreocharis arfaki, assembly GCA_013398015.1. NCBI lineage: Eukaryota > Metazoa > Chordata > Aves > Passeriformes > Paramythiidae > Oreocharis > Oreocharis arfaki. Next base: position 1,142,274 of record VZRR01000616.1, on the reverse strand, counting down.
TGGAAAAATTCTTACCTGCCTGATCACACATTTTCTTACAACAAATATTTCTAATTCAGAATTCTCTTATTAGCTTCATGTGACATCTTTTGCACAACTGGAATAAACTTAAAAAAAAAAAAAGGCCAAAATTACCCAATGAAACAGATTCCACAGTTTTTATAGTACTGAAAGCTTTTGGTGACAAAGAAGTGGTGCCAGTGTGACTTGGAGCTGAATTTGGCTCAGCCTTCTCCAGAAGAATGAATCAGAGGCTTATATGTGGCAAGAATCTAATTCCCTTGATTCCTTCTCTGTCTCATTCTTATCACATCCTTCTTATTTCTTGATTTTATAACTGCTATAGACTGGACAGACAAAGATTTTCATATTGTAGCACTCTAAATCTTCCTTTCTTTGAAGGAATAAATTGAATAGCTGATTAATTTAATGAACCCTTTCTGCTTTAGATCATTGCCCCAGGAAAACAGCGCTTTCAGTTTTCTATCTCATTCTCCTAAAAGACCAGAATATCTCTGATTCTGTGTTTTCTCTCTGTCTTCACATTAGCAGTGTCAGTGCTGTCAGCAGATACAAACATCTTCATTTGATATTCTTATTTAACCCATTCAGAATGCCTGATAACAGGCGAGGTCATCTCGGGATTTGTTGTATTCCTTTATGAAATCTGTGAGAATTCACGGAATGCAAAATTCTTCCTGATTTTACCTGGGCTGGAAAGGTAAAAGACGTCTGTTGGAAGTGATCTAAGACACAATGACGTCAGTGGGAATCTTCCCACAGACTTCAAGAGCCCGTAAAGCACCAGCACAGAAGCTGTGACTGATGAAGAAGAAAGCTGGGAGATGCCCGTTCTGGCCATAAAGACTTTGTGGTGCAGCTAATTTCAGTTTCTTAGACAACTTAGACTTGTGTGTTGAAATACTCAATTCCCTAAAGCATCATTTTTCTCTTCAGCTCATGACTCTTTCCAATAAAGTGTAACGCAAAATGCCACACGCCAAATTCTTCCCTTGTTTATGTGTCCATAACAGATCCATGAACAAAATTCTCCTTGCACTTCAAAAATAATAGGAATAAACTTAATTGGTTTGAGAAGTCAACTCCATGTCAGCCTACTGGAGGATTACTGGGGGAAAAACCCCAAACATTTTACGAGAGACAAAAGGCCTGTGGATTTCAGCTCAGCTGCACAAATATCAGTGAAGGCAGAATTGAGCCCTTATTATTTCCTGTCTGCTGCATTTCTCCCATTTTGTCATGGCAGCTGTGTGGATGGAAACTCCCAAGATTTCTACAGCCAAGTCATCCTTCACCAATAAAGCCATACTGACTCACATAATAGATTAGGCTGTCACACTAAACCTGACAAACAACATTTAATATGTCTCAAATTGCATCCGGGCAGATATCCCTGTGAATGACCGTCCCAACCACGCAGATGTTTCCCATCTCTTCAGAACAGCTCTGATGGCCAGGCCAGGCACGAGGCTCTCCTGCTGTTACCCACTTGGAACTCCCAGAGCCCTGGTGGGATAATGGGTGACCCAGACTTTTCTCCCAGTGAGGCTTTCTGTGCCTTTCGTAGTTGTGCTGTTCCCTTCCAAGGGGAAATCCATGAGCACTGTTTGTCATCCTCTGCTGGAAAGACAGAGACAAGGTGACACTGAGGTCTGTCATTGGAGGCCTCCCAGAGGTGCCTCCCTCTGAGGCTGACAGGGGTCTCCTGTGTTTCTGAGGGAATGTTTAACAGTTTTTCCCAATTTTACTTCCCCTCTCCTCTTTATTTTTCACACTAACCATTCTCTTTAACCTTTAGCTTGCAAAAACAGAGCTTTTGCCCAATGCAGGACTGTTATCAGCAGTTCTGTATCTGTTCTCATTTTCTAACTATTCTTTTAACTTGCTCCAGCCTTGGGCTGTTGGGTTTGTTGTTTTTTTTTTTCAGACAAGCTCTCCTCAATCTGCCTCCTTCCCAGATTGTTTATGTTTGAAAGACTTCTACATTTGCTGGTGCTAATCTTCACATCCTCACTTATTCCCATTGGCCTCTGTTGTCCTTTTTCCTGCTGGGTTCAGTTTCAGATGTATTGTCTCTGATTGTTCTTTACCTTATTCCAACTCTGTGCAGTCAGCTTTCTGGTGCACCACAGGGCTCCAAATTGAAATTCCTCTGGGCAGTTCATATTTTCTTAAATTTCCATAAGGTGAAAATCGCTTGGGACTCTTGCACTGAGTAATATTTCAGATGTAAGGATAACCCTGTCCCAGCTGTGCAGAGGTCTGTGTGAGGGGAGTGATCAACGAGATGGATGCAGCACAGACCGGCTTCCCTGGTTGTTCATCAGTGTATCTGATTGACCCACGTGATGAATAAACCCTTGTGCAAATGCAGGTGTTTCCCTACCTGGCAGGAGTTCCAGAGGGCTGCTGACCAAGCTGCTGTAGGATTTTGGTGGTGGCCAGAACTTCCCACCACAGCAGCACCTTTGACTACTGAGTGAAGACATTTATCTGCTTGCTGGGGGCCAGCTGCTGGAAAACATGTTAGCCAGCACATTAACTCGTGTTTTACTCAATTCACTTGCTCCAGTAGGTCCTAGGGATTATTTTTATTAATCCTTAGATATTAAGACTAAACCAGTGCAGATTTTGAGGCATGATGCTACCCCCAAGGAAGTCAGTGGCAAAAATCCAGCTGAAGTCAGGTGGGTGCAGGAAGAGCATTGACACAAGCCAAGATATTCACAGTTAGAGCTCGAGCTCTGGCCTTCCAGAGCCTGATGTTTGGAAGGAGAGTGCAACCACAATGTGAGCAGATGCTCTGTCCTTCCTGGCCTCCCATTTCCTCTCTTTTGCTCCTACATGCCAGAGATTCACAGAGGTCTCTTTCAAAGGCAGGGCTTTGTTTCTTCACCCACTTTCCGGTGTTGTGCTCTGCCTGTTTCTTTCAATTTGTCCTAAAAAAAGAGAAAAGTAAAACTAGTTCTATGAGACTACAGGGAGGAAAAAAAATTCTCTGGAGTTTCTTCAGCATCTTGGCTACAAACACAGCAAGCACTGTCATTATGGTTAGCAACAAAGGACACGGCATCGCTTCCAGCAAAATCACCACTTACTTCAGTGTGGGTGAGATTAGGCCAGGAAAAACCCCAACTGAGTTTAATAGAGGAGAAACTGACTTTGGCTGAAACAATAAGCCGTGCTCCTGACCTGCAGTGAGAGCCTTAGATCCAAGTCTGAAGGAGGTACTGCCTTTCCTCTGGTACCTTCCCCCAGGGGTTCTGCTCATTATTCCACCAAGTCCAACAATCCCTCTTTCCCTCTCTCTCTAGCAAGGTCCTTTGTCCATCCTCATTCAGATCCCCCCTTGTCTGAAATGGTGGAGTGCAGGTCGTTCAGATAAGCACAAACTGCAATTAGGCCGTGTTCTGAGTAAATAATATGTGGGTGGGAAAAGGAAGGAAGGGGGAGGGAAAGAGAGCAAATGAAAAAAGGAGGCAGGGGTTTGGCAGGGTTACAGAATTGCAGCAGGCTTCTTGTAAGTCTCAGGTTAAAAATGGGAGATGTTTGCATTAAAAAAGAGCTTTAATAGGTGCTGTAAGTTGGCATTTTTGGTGGTTAGGTAGACGGGTGTTCATCATTTTAGTAACTGTTAGAGCTGAAACTGTGTAGTACCCATTGTGTTACAAGGGGCAAGAGGTTTGTGCTGTGGTGGGGTGTGAGGGCAGCCCAGAGCCTGTGCTGCTCCCACTCTGGCCTCAGGAATCACAATGTCTGCAAGGGAGCACCTTCCCTTCATAGGAATAAGAGGTGGCAACACGCTGTGTACGGTGCCTTCAGAGCTGCAGCCCAAACAAGAATTGCATCCTCATCACAGCCCCCAGGCAAGCTGATCTCAGGATGGGAGAGGAGTGAGAACCTTGGCGTGTTCCATGTCCTCCTTCACCAGGTCCTCTGCCCCAGCCAGCAGCAGACCCACATTTTCCTGGTTATCCTTTCACAGCTGAATTATTTGGTACTTAACTGATGAGTTTAGCAATACCTGGGAAAAGGGTTTCCTTCACATGGGAAAACGAGACTTTTCTTGCAAGGTCAAATACTGAAAACCTTATGAATTGTTTTGGCTGAAAAATTGCCAAGGAACACAAGATAATTCACTTTTTTTGGACCATGTTTGTTTACTCTGTGATGAAATAACAAAAATGTTTTACGAAAGCAGACTCTTTCCTAGAAAATCAATGTTCTCATTTGACAAAGGCTTAATGGAAAAAATGCAGGTTGCACTAGGGATTTGTCTGGGAGCTTGTCCTTCACAGAAGTGGTGAAGACCAGTCCTTGGTCAGAGAGGAGGAGTACCACGTCCCTCTGCAGGGTGAGCCTGTCTGCAGCCCTGCTTCTGTGGCTCAAAGGAAATCCTGGCATGTCTAAAGACCTCAGAGGAGGTTGTGGGACAGATACACCCAAAAGAAAAGGCTGCCTCAAGATGAGGTTATGGTCAATCTCCACGTGTTTCTTGTCAGTAGAACAGCTTTTGTTCTGCTTAAATTCCATCTAGGAGATTTTGGCTTCCGTTGGAAATCTACAGGTTACCAAGGCTATTGAATTCTACATTATCAGCTGTGGACCCCAGATCCAGTCTGAAGATATTAATGTCTAGTTTCCGCTCGCTGAATTGGCTGCACATGTCAGCTTCCTGTGCTCTGCTTTCCAAGCTCAGTGCTTGCTGAAATTTTACTTCTCTTGAAACGTTTTCGTTGGTGTAACGAATGGAAAAAGTTTACCAGTGTGCTCAGTCCGTAAATCTCCACTCTTCTCTCTGAAGGGATAGACAGTTTTCCTTACAGGAGACATTTATTTTCAGTAGGATTGTGTTCCAAGAGTGTTACGTAACATTGACAGACTTTGAGAAGAGAACAATCCCAGAAAAGACGTTGCAAATGCACATATGTACACATTTATGTGCACAGTGTGTGTGCCTGTTCCTATATCTGCACAACCCAAGGGGGGGGTCACAGAACCCTCGCAGCAAGGCCTTGCTTGGTTTCTGTGGCCACCTCACCTGCTCTGTTCCTGAAACTCTTTCCAAGAGTCAAAAAGAAAAGCTCAGAATTAAGGCAGCTGGATGTTGTCACCTCGTGTCCTGCTGACCTGTTGGATTTCGGTGGCACCTCTGTCCCCGGCAGCGTGGGAGCTGTTGGCTGCCCTTAGGTCAGTCAACATGGGGGATATTTCTCTGGAAAAGAAGTGATGCCAACAACTTGACCCCCTTGGCTAATTCCTGTGTGGTGATGTCCTTTTGATATCAGACACAACTGGAACACAACTGGAACAACTGAACTTGAGCAGCAGAGGCTGGGACTCTGGAGACTCAGGTTTCCCGTTCCAGCCATGTGCACAAGTGCTCCGTGCTTGCCAGGGAAGAATATATCTTGGAGGAGTTTTTAATAGATCAGCACTTTTGTGAGACTCAAATCTTGTTTTGAATTATGATCTAATCAAAACATTTGAGAGGGTATAAATTTACTTCTTTACCATTGGAGGATATTTCCTCCTACCCACGGTGCTTTCCTTTACAATGTGTGGAGATTTTTATGGGACTGGAAAGTAGAGAACAGAGATTGCTGAGGATGCAGCAGCCGTGGAAGGGTTAACAAACCCAAAGCCTTCTTGAAGAATCTGGTGTGTTCTTTTGAGAGGGGGAGGGAACCAAGAATTAAATTTAATTTATTTTGCTCAGGCAAACTCAAGACAATAGCATTCTCTCTGTTTTCATCTGCAAAACCAATAGACAGACCAAAAAAGGAATAGAGGTGAAGGGTTATGGAACTCATATTTTTCTACCTTCTGTGACTGTCTTCAGTATTTCTTGTTATCTGCAGATATTGCTTTCAGCACAGTGACCTTTCAATAAACAGGATTGTGGTGTCCTAAAAGAAGAGAAATAAAAAGCACAGGCAAATTTGAAAACCCTGTGAGGTCTGTGACTTCTTTTCCAGCTAAACTGGATACTCAGAGTAAACTTCAAATATTAAAATAGTAATCCATTAAGATCTAGAGAAGACCCACAAGAGAGTCTCTGCTTTAACTACTAATCTGCTTCTGCTTAATTCCATATGGGAAGAGTAGTTTAATTTGTGACCTTCTTGTGTGATTTTAAGAGTAAAAAATAAACTTACAGCATATTTAGCAAATAGAGCCATGCCAGAGGGGGGGAGGGAGGAAACAGAAAAACTTTTCAGAGTCTGTATAGTTGTTGGAAAGTTTTTCCCCAACTTTTTCTTCTGTAAACATCAATATAGCCAACATTTTACTGCTGAAACTAATAATTTAAGCAACTTCCCATGAAAGCTTGAAGAACTGCCTTTCCCATTTATGGCACAGAGCTTGTGGTTCATATTCTTCAAATCCGTCAGCCAAAAGAAGGGAAAATATCTGTGCATCTGCACATCCCATTATATCCTAACCTCTGGGTGCAGAAATAGCATCTGAGCAGTGAAAAGCTGCTAAAGCCATCGATGAAAGCCTGTTATGGCTTATTATGAACTCTACCTGCCTGCCTTGCTCCAGTTTTTCATTCTTTCCACATGAGCAGCTTTCGGAAGGACGGCTTTGTGCGGGTCCCGCTGCAGTAAACTGCATTGTTTCCTGTTCCAGGCACACTTTCACATGGCTTGCAAACTTTCCAGCTGCCAGACAAACTTTGTTATAGTCCTTCCACTTCCCTTGGAATATGGCATTTGAGGCTCATTTCAGGGCTGCTCTACGTAATGTGCCGTGACTAGATACAGAACTATTTCCTTATAACACGAACTAAGCAAACACGAATTTGAGGCAAATTATCCTGAACCCTGGGCCTCGAGCCAGTCTTTTTGTATTATCTCATGGGAAGTTCTGATCTGCAAGTAATACTGGCAATAGGGAGAACTTCTCCTGAGATGGAAATTTGCTTTCTATCAAGCCACAGTGGTATCAAAACCACCTGGCAAACAGGCAGAGAGCATCTCCTTTGGAGCTGGGTCTGACAGCAGAGCCCATGACCTCAGCACGGACTGTGAGCGGTGTATGCAGAGTGCGGAGAGGCTTGGGAGGGAGGGTGAACATTTTTCACTTCATATATCATTGCTCACAGCTCACTGCTGGGATTCCACCAAGTCAGCCAGAGCTAAAATATTGTGGAATATGAAATTTCCTGGGTTATTGTCTTTGGCAGTTCTAATCACACTGGACAATTGGGCACTGGAACCAACACAAAAGCTCCTCATGTTAATGAGAAAAAGACATATGTTTAGTAGCATGCTCTGGTAACTAAGGAAAGAAAAAAAAGACTTTATCCTTCCAAAACTGAAGCAGATGCTGAGCATTTTCGACATCCAAAACAGTCTTTGCATCTGTGTAAAGTAACATGAGTCTGTGCAATCAGAAAATGCATCACCTGCAGATTTCCAAGGAGGATCCTACCTCATGTGTTTCTGTGCCATAGCTGCTCTTTCCAAGAGCCTAATCAAGTGGAGTCGAACAGCAACCAAGGCAGAGAAGTAATTAGGGGGCTGGGAATGGAAAGAAAATCAGCCAGGAAAAATTAGTTACTCTCTCACTTTCAGTCTTCAGGAATGACAGGCCTCAGTGTTTCAGTGATCAGCCTCAAGCTAGAGAACTGCAACTGCTCCATCCCTCGTGCCGCAGTGTTCAGTCAGTGTGTCAGAGTCACAGAGCTAAATAATGCACAGCCCAGGCTGATGACGTGTAGAGAAGGCAAAGCTGGGTTCAAAATTGCTATTAAAATGGTTTTGAACCGCCTCTGGTCGGTGGCTACTGGTCAGAGCAGGATTTACCTGTGTGACTGAAGGGCTGTTTAGTCTTGTCCGTGGGGAATCGTGCCCTGTTCCCTGTGATATCCACCCCCCACTGCCAGCTCGCTCTGTCCTGCTGGCTCTGGAAGGGGAGGATGCTCCTCGTGCTCGAGCTGTGCTGTAGGGATGGTGTAGGGGTGGTGTAGGTGTGCACGTTGCTCCTGTACTGAGCAAATCCCAAAAGCAGCTGAAAACTTTGTGACCGAGCATTTCTCCTTCCAAGCAAGCGGTAAAACCACAAACGCTTACTTTAAGCGACCAGCTCTTATCACCACTCTTCATTTATCCCCGCAGACTGAGGATGACCTTGGAGCAGCCCCTTGTCCCGGGGCTGTCCCTCGTCCCGGGGCTGTCCCTTGTCCCGGGGCTGTCCCTCGTCCCGGGGCCGTGCAGGGAGCGGAGCTGTCGGGAGGCGGCAGCGCTCCCCTGCCCACGGCTCGGGGGCAGCTGCCCTGCACAGCTGGAGCCGCCCCCGGCCATTCCTCATCGCAACTGCGCCCGATGAACTCGCTCCAGTTTTTTATTTGCGACACTCGAGGGCCCTCAGCACTTAGCAGGATTGCAAGTAAGGATCTCCATGTGACATTTCTGCACAGTGACTCATGTTTGGACTTGTTTCAAATCAATAAATCCTCTGTAGAGCGAGCCCCCCAATTCAAGCTGAAGACACATTCATCCTGTTACTCATTCTCCTTTTGGAGCACCCATGAGCAGTATGGGCTTCAGAACAGAATTAAAAACCCCAGGTTTTGATGGATCGAAGTGGTGGAGGGAACAGGAGCAGCTGCCTCAAGACAGACAGTTGTGATGATGCCCATGCACAGAGGGAAAGCTTCCCTCAGAGGAAGTACTGGGATCCTTTGGATCTGAGCTGAGATGAGCAGTCATTTCCTAGTGAAAATATTAATATTCATAATATTAATAATAAGCCAAATCAAATCCTTCTGTTGGAAACTACTGACATGGAGGCTGAATTCTCCATTAATAGAAAGTTGGAAATTTTGCAGATACTTGCTTTGAAGCTCCATGTCTGAGAGGGATGACCAGGTTATTTAATATTTTCGTTGCCATCTCATCTCCTCCCATAAAATTGGCTAAAGAAATGTAGCTTCTTCCATGCCCAGAGCAGCGCAGGGGTCACGAGATACTATTCTGTGGAGAAGCGGAAAAAGCCACCATTGTTGACTGAGCAATGAATGTTGAGCAGGAGCAGGTAGTAGATGGCCAAGAGATTTGAAAAAATTTACATAAAAAACATAGCAGACTTTACAAACTGTCATTGAGAGAGAGCACAGGAGTGCTGCCTGTACAGAATGTTACCTAGATTAATATTTCAAAATTGTTTTCTCAAACATTTTCTCTCTCTTTTTTTCCCCTTTTTTTCCCCCCCAAATAATTGTAACAATAATTCTAAGGAAAACCTCTTCAAACACAGAATCATTTCTGTTGTCGTAGAATTTTTTGAATGCCAAATACCTGCTGAGTTAATCTTGGGAAGAACAAGAAAAGTTTGTTCTTTGTATATGTAGATTGTTTCAGGGTATTGTTTGATTCTGCTTTTGATAGGGGTCATGTTTCTGGGCTTAGCTGGATAGTTTGTTTGTTCCTATTCATTAAAAGGGACCCTGCAGCTATTTGGGGAGGGAGTATGGTATTACATTATTATTGCTCCAAAAAGTATGGACAAAAATGTATTGTAAAAATTCCGAGGTTTCTGGTAGGAGTTCTCTCAGCAATAAATAGTCCCAGTCTGCTGGAGTGTAGGTAATATGCTAACTCTGTGTTGTGCTAATTAGACAGATCCTTAAGGTACAGAGTTAAAACACATGGATAATTCTGGATGTAACCTATTGGTAAAACAATTTCGTGCAACGGTTCAGGGGAACAACAACTTTCAGAGTCAGCTTTGCCTTTGGTCACCTTGTCCCATAGCCCCTGTCACAGCACTGCACGGAACAGAGCTTGTGATGCTGCAGGGCCCTGTCTCCCTGCTGCAGGAGCAAGTACATGGATGCTGCTGAGAGTTATTCATACCCTGGGGCAGGAGACAGAGCCCTCGGATGAGATCAGCACTGCAGACACCAACACTTCTTGTAAGATGTTCCCTTGCCTTGTTCTGGTTTGCATCAAGGGTGTAAAGCACCTTGCAGCACTGTGCTTGATGGGCTTTACTTCTATAAGAAAGAGAAGCAGTGCAATGATCTGTTCTCTCTCTTCCTTGAGCTCTATGGTTTGCCTGTGGTGTGACATTAACTGAAATAACTCTACTTGCTCAGGAAAAGCACTAGGAAGACTATTCCAGGATTAAGTGCCTGTGCTCTTGATTCATTGTGTCCTCCCACAGCAGAGTCCAGGGATTTCTTTTTCCTGGGAGTGATTGTCAAGGAATTATTCCAAGGGAGACAGTTTATGCTGGAGTTGCTAATCCACAGCAAATTTTCTTGCCTACCTCCTGGTCAAAGCCTCACTTACTGCCATGTTGCACTTGCCCTGAGAAGTTTCACTTCACCCAGTCCTCAGTTGGCCCTGCAGAGCCTGCAGAGCATTGCTGGAACTGTCACTGGCCACGGTGCTTTTCCAGTGGCCAGCTTTAGTCCTTCCCTCCCCAGCTCAGAGGAGAGGGCAACCTGCAGACTCTCTTTGCTTGGCTTTGTCTGTCTGTGCTCTGTGTAGCTCTTTAGTCATTCATAGCATTGTTCCACACTGCCAAAGACACATTTCCCTTGCCACAGACTAACTTTTCCATGAAAAAAGTCAGAAGAGATTTCAGCTTTGCTGTAATGCAGAGCAATGACAGCAAAATAGTATCTGACCTCCTAAAAAGTGCTCAGGAGACAGGGAGGGTGCCTGAGATTATTCAGTGCTGGGAGCTGCATTCCACTGGGCAGATAAAAACAACTCTGCCCAAGAGCTCTGATCGGAATATTCGTGTTTCTAATTAGAGAAATCTTTATACCCCAGTTCTTTTTACTGTGGCCACAGTCACTAGGAAGAAAGTAATAAAGAGACCACAGAATCAATTCTTTTTAGGTACCTGTATTGTTATTTTTGCAGCCCACCCTGGTGGATGGTACTGAATGTAAATATAGCAGACACAGAGCAGTGTTTCATCACCACCCTCATCACCTGGAATTTTGTGGCTGGGGATAACAATATCCTGCCAGCACAATACCAGGGAGAAGTGATGAAGCAAGCCCAGCACAAGTGGGTCAAATAAATCCTTTCTGCTGAGTAATGTCTGTGCTTCAAGTCGATAAATCTTGGCTTTCGTGTCACTTGGAATTTTTAATTAAAACCCTGTGGCTTCCGAGTATTCATTAGTATCTTCCCTTCGTAGTTCTGACCCCCACGACTCATTCCCCACCCTTGTGCACTCTAACTGTGAGCCCTGCTCAGATCTAACACCTTCCTCCTGCTGTTCTGGCAGCCTGCAGCCAAGGACTCTGCAGCCTCAAAGGTGGAATAGCACTTGTGGCACTTTCTCAAGCAACACTGGAAAAACGGTCATATGTTCAAAACTGTGAAGTCTCCTCTAATTCTTTAATTTTTGAGGGGTTTATTCAAATTCAGAAACCTCAAGGTTTTGGTATTTTTTTCTGGTTTGAGTTTTGTTTCTCTCCACTCACTGATTTTTTTCCCTAAACACTGAAAAAAGAGTGAGTGTAAGGTATTTTGTAGTTCCTTTCTCTTTTCAGTGCCACTCAAACCTCTGTCACTTCATAAACTCTGCAGTTAGAGAGCAAAAAGAGAAAAATGAAGGTGAGAGAATTTAAAGCAAACCCAAAACTTTCAAAAATCAAAGTAAAAAATAATCTCTATTTTTACTGTTTATTGTCAGCAGAATCCTGTCTTCTCTTCCTTTTCCTCTTGTATCTACAGCAAAACCAGAACTCACCACAGATTAAAGCCTTAACCCTGCAGTCTGGCACCTTTTAGTGCCTTCCAGTGCTTAGATAAGATTTTAATACTAGATATATAGTTGGCATAGTAAGAATTATCATTACCAACCATTATCATAACTCTTGTTTCATTAGTGAGCAATGCTCAATATTCAATATTGACAGCACCACATTCCTAATTTCCAAGGACCATACTTGTAATTCCAGGGATTATATCTCCCTTTGAGAGTGTGTATGAGCAAATTGCACCAAAGCCATCAGTCTGACCAGTGGTGAAATTAACTCAGTTTTCCACTGAGTCTGGATATTTTGACAAATATCTTCCATTTAAACTATTGAAAAACCAGCTCTTTACTGCCTATGACCAACTGCGAAAATCAGCATCTACTCACAGACTACGAAGGCAATTAACACTGACACAACCTCTCTCTCAGAGCTGTTGCTGCAAGACCAGATGCTCTCCTGAAAGCACAGCTTAAGTAGAAATGCTGCAGGAAGCCCTTGGTGAAATGCTGTGGCTTGTGCAATGCACTCAGACTGCCTGATTGTGCCACTTCTGCCCTTCAACATCAACCAGAGGAGGTGTCCTGAGCTCCCTTCAGGAGCTGGGCAGGATGTGCTGAGCAGATGTGAAGAATGACAAACTAGCAGAAGATGAAATGCAACAAATTCTGGTAACAGAACAGGCTTTAAACTGGAAGGCTAGTTATAAAAAGCCATTTAAAAAATATATGTATTTATATAAGTATTAAAAAATGTGTGATATCTGTTGTTACATCCAAATCTTTTATTTTTATCCAGTCCTAGATGTCGATGGGACTGGACTGTGCCAAAGACTGTGAGCTCAGAAAGCAGAACTGCAGATTATTTTTTAGTCTGTTACATGCTGAAATACTAAACTTTGGAATAATTTGCCTTACTGCTGGCAAACCCCCTTTCATTTTGTCTGCAGCTAAAACATGTGAGTTGGTACCTTTTGTCAATTCACAAATTTCCAAGATACCCAAATTCTCCCATTTACCTTGCTCTGCAATTCACGTCATGCTGTTCTCTGCATGGGATGCAAAGATTTTGATCCATGCCACATGCTGCACATCTTCCCAATGAAGCAAAACCCCTCCCGTGCTGGCTGGTACCCTGCTGACATCCCATTTCTGCTAATTAGGACCCTGAGTAGTTAGTACAAAATATAAATGTGGCAGGATTCCAAGCTGCAAAAAGAAGGGAAAGTGCGGAAAAAAATAGTTGGACAGCTAAGGGAATATGTAAATGTATTTAAAATAGATGATTCTAACTGCAGTGAACAGATGATTTTTTTTTTTTTATTTTTCCGACTGGATGGCTTTAATCAAAAATGATAGTTCATACATCTGCTCTTTGAAGATAAGCCTGCAGTTACACAAAACACTTAAAGAAAGAAGCTGTGGTGTGCTGATGAGACCTCAAAAATTCTAACCCATGACTAGGAAGATTATAGTCTGGTTACTTCAGCAAGTTGCTAATTCTGAAATATTAGACTCAGTTGCTTGTCCTGTCTGAGGCATGAAAGGGATGCCTGTAGATTGTGCTGAGGCAATTAAGACATTTTAGAAATCATTAGTGAACTTTCTTGATTGAACAGGCATTTCCCCTCCAGCCTCTCCCTGACTCTTCTACAACTGTTTGACCTAGAAAAGCAGCTCTCCATCATCCTGGCACTTATTTTATAGAACAAAGTAAAGATTACAAATGAAAGCAAGCCTGCTTCTGGGAACGTGGGGCTCCCTTGGAAAAGCAAGCTCGAACTTATAATGGGAATCAAGGACTCCACCTTCATAAACATCATAAAATTGAATGGATTTGATTTGATCTTGGGAAAAATGAATCTGATCTGACTTCAGGAAAAGAATTTTCAGAACAGAAACTGGCAAAACGTTAAGCCAAAGAGAAAGAATATTCACGTGCCTCATGCTGCCTGTGAGTAAGCACAATTTCTACTCACAATAGACAGTAGTATTAGTAATTAGTGTTAGTAATTGTGTGATTGTATTGTTTAATTGAGCCAAAGAAACTTACAAGTCTTCAATACTGAGAAGTTTTCACAAATAGGAGTCTGTAGAGTGTCATGGCCTACAGAAGTTTCCCTTTCTCCTGACCTTTTATTAGTGGGGATTTTCCTATCATTGTGGCCAGGTACAAGGTCAGGCCTGTTGCTCTTGTTCCCTGCGAATATTCACTGAGATTGTGGGGTTGTCTAAAGCATTTCCCTAAGTTATACAACATTTTCTTTCACTTATTAGTCCTATGACTCCACGACTATTCCAGTTTCTAAGGGTATCACCACTGCCTCTTTATTGGGGCATATGTTCCGTGGTACCGATCTTCCAGCCGCAAGGGAACCAGCAGCATCACTTTGGTTTGGTCCAGCTGACCTGTTCCAAGCTGTGCTTGTGAGGTTCTCACATTCAGCCACATCACAGCAACCAATAAAATGCAGATGCTGGGACTAGAGCAGACTTGGTGCTGCTGTAAATGATCATTTAACGTCATACTTTTCTGTGTGTTTTTAAATATTGCCCTGCACTGATACAGAAGGAGCTGATTGTTTGATTCGGTTTTGCAGGGCACTGATGCTGCTGGTTGAGTGCCCATTGGCAGTGAAACCTCCTCAAAAGTGATACTCATTCCCCCTGACAACCCCATTTCAAGCCATCAGCAGCACTGAGGCCATTGTAGACTAAAAAGAAAAAAAATTAAAAATAAAAAACTCCTCTGTCAAGGGGCTTCTGAGGGGTTGAACAGGCAAATCTCTTTGCTGCATGTAAAATTAATCATTGCATTTCTGCTGCTCACTTGTTTTTCTATTCGTGTCACACAGGGATTCTTAAATGAACTAATCTTGAATCTGGTGAATTATAGGCTGGAAGACCAAGGTGTTCATTATGCACTGACAGAGGATAGAATGATCCAATGTTTGTGGGGTTTCTCTTCTCCCGTGCTTTGGGGTCTTGTTTGCCTCTGGTACCACCTCATTGATCATTCCTGAAATTTACCTTTCTGTAAATACTTGAAAAGGATTTTTAAATGTTTTTTTTTTTCTTTACCAACACTATTTTTACACTGATAAGGGCAAACCCAAAACACAGCCACACAGGTGCTTGCTTGTTCATATGAAATGTAATCCTGGACCCAAGATGAACCTCAAATTCAGAGCTGCACCTCTACTAAAACCAGGGAGTTAAGTCTATCCCAAATTTTTGTGTATGCTTACATGCTTCTGGCTTCAGTAGGCCTGCAGGGAAGGCATTTGCTAAACAGCTTAACTCCACAGAAATGTACTTAAGCATGTCCTTAATTCGTTTGCTTAAATGGAGCCAGGGCGCTTGAAGCTAATAGAAATCATTTTAATAATTTAAACTCCACTTTTAAGTTTAATACATTGCACTCACATTTAAAATTGATCCACTCAGAAATAACAGTATTTGAGTTTAAAAATGGAAGACTAGGAAATTGTAACAGGCTGCCCAGGGCAGTGGTGGAGTCCCCATCCCTGGAGGGATTTAAAAGCCGTGTGGTTGTGGCACTTGGGGACATGGGGCAGTGGTGTCTGGAATGGTTGGATTCACTCATCTGAAGGGTCTTTTCCACCCTAAACAATCCCACAACTCTGTGGTATTAGTGTTGACACAACCCCAACTCTGGTCTTTTCAGGCTCGCTTTTCTTCTCTGTGAAGGCTCTGATCAGCCTTAACTCATTCTTGTTTTTAACTGCTTTGAAGAGATTTCTTACACTGGCACTAATGCAATTAAACTCAGTATAGCAGAAAAGGAATGTTTCCTATGAGAGAAGGACTGATAATGAACGTTTCTCTCATACTTTTTATTTAAACACTTGCTTTTGTGCTTCTTTTTAAAGTACGTGGATTTCTTTACCAAAGCTGCCACTAAAAGACACTGTGCTGTCAGTGATTTTCCGGTTGCTTGGCCTCAGTTTGTTGTACAGAGTTTTACCAGCTGGTGTTTCCTGAAATCTACATCGTCAGGTCACCAGTTCATTAATTAAAATTGCACATGTAGCCATTTGTAATTTTCTGATAGAGACTCCTGGCCTTGCTCGCGCTCAGGGCCTTCTACGTGACACAGAGTGGGAAGGAGGCTGCCAGGATGTGGCTCTGTCTCCATGGATTTCAGAACATTTTACAAATACGGGAGCTCATCATGTTTTTGGGTTTTTTTCTCCTGCACCAAATTTCAAGACAACTTTCCTGCCTTCAGTGAAGCAATAATATATATGTATACTTGCTGTAAGAATACAGTTTTCCCTTTTTAAGTTAAATTCCATATTGTGGGAAAGAAAAACATTTGCCACTCTTATTTCCCTGTTTGTTTTTAAATGAAAACCCAATGGACAGGTTTCCCCCCCAAAAAAAAACTATGGGGAAAAGCAATTTTCCATCCAAAGATGGATGTTTTGTGATGTTTTCTGCTGGGTAATAGTATACATTTAACAAGTGACAGAGACAAGTAGAATTTACTATTTTAAAATACGAATGCTGAAGTTTTAGAAGGTGGATTTAGCAGAGCTAAAAACTTGTGCCTACAGAGCTTCACTTGGATTTACATAGTTCTCTACTGCTGGATATTACAGAATTCCATGTCATGGTCACCAGAGTTTTTTATCCAGTGCAAATCTCACTGTAGCCAACTCTGTCCTTTGGTCAAGTTTCCCATCAACAATCTTGAGGCAATTGCTCATATTCCAGTTCCAAGTTCATTAGAATATTGACTATGAGGTTCATGGTCACTGCATGTACTTGGATATTTACTAATAATTTAAGCATTTTAATTTGCAAATCTTGCTCTTTGTACCCTTGCTAGGCCCTGCTGGTGTGTCCTGAGGGTTTCCTGCTGCTGCAGTCCTGGTTCTTCCTTGGGAGGTTGGGTTCTGTCTCATGAGATGGCCACTGCAGACTGCAGCACAGTAAATTAATTTTGGTTTGCTTAATTTAGATGCTCCATTCTAGTGAGATTCAAGGTAAAATCCTTGTGAGATGCTTCGTACCCTGAACATCTGCCAGAAGCAGATATTGGAGTTCATTAGTGGTTCTCAGAAGGATTTAGTAACTTTGAGGATTTCTGCACAATATAATTTCTGTAGAGGAGAGATGTCTGCAGGAAGGATCTGTTTCCTGAAGAGCTCTTCAAGTTCTTTAGGAACAGACAGCTTAGACTCATTTTTGCCCTCCAATGCAGAGATTCTAGAGCTCTTACAATCCAAGCTGTTGTCCCAGGGTGTTTGTCCTTCACACAACTCTTCCATGTGTGTGTTCTCACCTCGGTGTCTGAAATCGGTACCAATTTAAAGGGCAAGTGGGAACATACATTGATGTGGTGTAGGAACGGCAGAAGAATTCCCTCCTGAGCTTTTTGGTGGCATCTCTAATTCCACAATTGCAGCAAGGGATTGTATAAATCATTCCCCATAGCAAAGGAGATTGGCAGGCTGGGAAATCTGGAACAAAACAAGGACCTTCTAACCAGATGAAGCCCAGAACTGTAATGCTGGAAAATCTTCTCTGGCCCAAACTTCAGTGTCCAGTGCACTGAAGCCTTTTCTTCTAAGGGCAATAGTTCTTCATTTCTCTTGAGTCAAAGCAGAGAGGAAGTCTCACAGATTTAATTTGCCCCATTACCTTTTTAGCCTGTTCCTCAAGGGGAAGATTTGGGATGATACACATCCAAAGCCCTACAAAGTTTTGCATCAGTTTTATCTAAACAAGTAAGCAGTATACATGTGTTGTAAAAAACAACCCAATTGCACTGGATTGCTCTGCTGCTGGTTGTTCCACACCCTGTCTTCTGTGAGCAGAGATCTTCCCTCTCCATGGATATGGGCTCTGCTATGCCATTCCAAAGGCTGCTATTAAGCTTTGTGCATACTCCAGTATTCATTGCCATGGATCTCTAATTACACTGGCATGAGCTCTGGCAGATATGTCCATATAATAATCAATAACTGTCTTTGCCACCCACCTACCACATGCATATACACTTAATATTAGAATCACCCACAGAATTAATGACTCTCTATGAGGCAGGAAAAAAAAAAAGAAGAAGTAACTATCTCCTGTAAAATAATCTCTTTCTTGGCATGCTCTGACATTGATTCACCCCAAGGGGAATATTCCTGCTGCAACTTCTATAAAACACAGAAATTGTTCAGTAATTGCAGAGGCTGAAAATTAGCATCAAGTGGTTGTAATTTAAAACAGGATGCCATGGAAGAGGAGGTACCCATGGACAACTGGGTACCTGTGCCCAACCACCAGTACATAAAGGAAATGTGTAGGGATTACTGTAATGCAGGCCTGGTTTTAAGAGTTAGTGTGGTGGGTGGTATGGAAGCAACAACTCCAGGCAGCCCACAGTATCCTTCTTTCATGCACTTCTTTTCTGTTGGGAATATTTGTGTTTGCAGAGTCCAAAGAACTGGCAATGGTGAGAAACCAAATTTTCTGTTGACTCGTGGGCTTTCCTTTTCGGTGCTGACTGCACCTTTCTGAGGCACAAAACCTCAGAGCACACTCATCTGCTGTGTCCTGGAGGTGACTTTGAGGTGTCTCGTTGGTAAACAGTCTCCATCCCTGCTCTGTCAAAAGAATTGCCATTTTAATAGTAGGTTTATCCAAAATGAAATGCGATGTGGTCTTCTGTCTAGTAGGTAGAAACCACATCGTGTATTTAACTGAGGATTCTGTCTGGCAAACTTTCCAGTAGATGGTTACTGATCCTTTTGTAAACCTTTAGGACACTGATGTCTTCAGGAAAAAAATAATCTAAATCTGGATGAGGCTATTTCTCCTGCTTCAGAAAAATATGAGATGGGAGAGGGGAGATGACTGCAGTTTCTCTCTCACTTGTACAAGGCTTTGGAATATTTAAATTTCTCTGTACACTGTCCCATAGGCAACCCCACTGGTACTGAACATCTCTTAAACTCTTCACTTTTCACAGATTAGACTTTTGTGTTTGTGGACAGGAAACTCAGAGATCCTTCAAAGCACAACCTTTATTCATGGAAAATTTTCAGAGATGGACAGGGCATCACCGATCTTTTTTAAAAGCTGTAATAAATTCTTGTTTCTCTCTGGACAAAATTTTGACACGCTTCAATAAACTCTTTAAATATTCCACGTCTGCCATCAGGGCCTGAAAACTTTGCAGCACTCAACGCATTGGTGATCTAAATCTACTGCATGTAGTTAAAACACTGCTGATTCCTTTCCATATTGGTGTCCCTGCTCTGGACATTCTTTTTCTAAGATGGCGATGTGAGAGTTACATTCTCAGTTTTCAGTGTCTAGTTAGGACCAAAATCTGATGAAACTTTCCCTTCAAATCTGTCATTTTTAACCTACTCATAGAAAGGAAATCAGGCACCTTTCTTAATTAATACCATTTTATAAACCAAGGAATATTTTGCTGGGCTTAATTTAGGCATCAAACAAGTTAAAATGCAGAACTCTTTCAGCATGCAAGGAACACTGAAGTGTGTTCTATCTTGCAGCAAGCACTGGAATTAATGTCCCATTTTGTGCTGTTTCTCATTCTCCAGAAAATTTAAAGTATCCAGGCAGATTAAGCTGAGAAAGGAGCTGAGGAAATGCTAATTGTCCCATGTTTCTCTGGAACCTTCATTTTTTTTTTTCCCCATTTGAAGCAAATTGTCATCAGGAATTTCCACTGATGGGTGCACAGAAGATTTAGAGACGCTTCGTAGGAATTAAAAAGGTTTCCAAAATCCAATTATTTGAGTAAGAGATGAACCCACCATCTATCCCTGTCCAGTGATCTAAATAAAGGTTCCTTGTTAGCAGGGGTGGAAAAGTCTTGCTACTGGGATGATCTTTAGTTGTTTTTCAGACCCAGACCCAGGAGGGTTTTTTTAATGGAGATTTGTGGCTGAAATAATCCTAAAGTTTGCATTCAGATCAGAGCTTTTCTCTGAGAGCAGATTCCCCGCACTGGAGCAGGATCAGACTTTGGTTTGGGTTTTGGAAGTGAGGAGAGCCCACGATATTTATTTGTGAATGATGATGCCGCTGGCAGCTGTAATTCTGATCTCTGCCACCCTCCCTTGGTCTCACGGAGCCTCAGAAGCTCAAGGTCACCCAAAGTGTGTGGCAAAGTCAAGAATCAACCCAGTCTGACCCTGCCTTTAAGAGCTTTCGCTCCGTGCAGCCGCGAGCAGCCTCCGCCGGTGACAACAACCGCGGCCGTCCGTCGTCCTCCGAGCCCTCGCTCCCGCCCATCGCCTCCCTCGGGAGGGCTCCTGAACTTCTACAACACTCACAAAATCTTAATGGGTTTTGCCAAATGAATGAAGAGCCCTCACAGCTTCCATGCTGTGTGCAGTGGATTTTGAAAACTCGTGTCAGTAGAGCAGTAAATCTCTCGGAAACCAGGGGAGGCAGTGAGGAAGAGAGCACGGATGGGGAGCAGCGCTGTCACGTCTGCCCAGATGAAAATTGTAAGAAACCATTTTGGTGGGCAATTGTATAAATCAGTGATAAATAATTGAATGAGCATGAATGGTTTGGGAATCTCTTCCAGCTGCTAAAGCCCCCAAGCAAGTCCAAGAGAGTTTCTGCCTTGTGCTTCTGAAGCCGTGTTACTCTAATGATTGTTAAAATTTATATGATTTTCTGCTTTAGTTCCCAATTGGGGTAAAAAAAGGCTGGACCTATCACATTACTGGACACTGAGTATTCCCTGTGGGAGATAATAATGTTGATGAGTCTTTTTTCTTTCATTCTCGTTCTTAAACAAACAGATGAAGGATGGCACCTCTTAACATTTTGTAGTGTGACAACAGATGCGTTTCTGCTGAAATGTGCAACTCAGAATTTTTTTCCAGAGCCTGGCTTAAAGATGTCATTGCACAAGCCTTTTCATTAAAAACCTGATTTTTCAAGGCTCTGTAATCTTTCTCATAAAAGCTGGATCATGACTGGAGCTGAGCATCTGGAAGGTCAATTCAGTGGTGGATATCTGTTCCTTATTTTGCTTGGGTTTTTGGTTTTTTTTTTCTTTCTATGAATGAAAAACAGCTAAAAATGTTGAAAGTGAGAAAAGAAAGAACGAGCAGAGGTGTCTTGAACTTTATAAGTCTCTGGTTCAGTTTGGGCTGAGCCAGGTTTGTTTTCTTCTAGGTCCACCTGCTCACGTGTTGGTGGGATTTAGATGTAGCCTGTAGGATCCCATCAATAGGGTTCAATCAATAGGGAGATGATGAAAGAGCCTTTACTGTCTGTGGGCAGGGAAAATTGTGATTTCTGCAGGAGTTTCTCCAACTGGTGCTCTCTATCTCAGTGCATTATGGTTTTGTAGTTCTTGTACTTTTTCCCTTGTATAGAAAATTCTAAATCATAATGAAAGTTCGACTTAAAGGAATGCTAAATCTAATGCAGATTATTATTATTATCATCAAATCAAATTGATTCCAGCACAGGCTTGCCAGGCACTGGAGCAAGCTCTGTTTACCAGAGTCAATTCTTAGCAAGTTCCATTTACCTGACTCGTGTTCAATCAATAAACCTGCCTCTTGTCAAAATGTGCATCATGTCAACGTCCTCCTCAATGCACCTTCAGCCCAAGAGTCTGAAATGCTATCCCAGCCCAGCAAAACCGCTGTTTTATCTGCCCCTAGTCAAGAATTGACATGTTTTTCTTTTCCTCAGATGTTAAAACCAAGAAGCTTATCAGCTTCTAGGCAGACCTGTAGCGAAGCTTTTGTACCAGGGGAGAGTCTTGAATCCAGTCCAGCACCTTTGACAAATGCTGAATTGCAGCAAAGCACCTTCCAGCTGGAAGAGAACTTCATTATCTGGTGTTATTTGCCTCATGCTGCCTACAAGTGCTGTGTCAAATCTGCAGGGCTGACCTATCCACACAGTGCTGCTAGACTGGGCTAAATGACCTCATCTATCACTTCTCTCCCTCTGATTGTTACATACACCTACATTCATCAGGGAACCTCAGCTAATCATCCCCATCAGGATGGGAGTGGGAGCTGGACATGGGAATTCTTACTCAGAGCTACATTCCTCTGGAACTCGCTGCTCCTGGAACTCTACCTGACCTTTAGCTCCAAAAATGTTTCAGGATAAGTTATTGCCCCAGCCCTGCTTCCCCTCCTTCCTGCATAGCAGAAGGTGAAATAAACAGTTAGAGGAAACCTGTGTTCATTTGGCTTCGTGTCTGTTGCAGCAGCAGAAGTTATGAGAATTCTGGTTTGCATTCTACTGTGATTAAGCTGGATAAAATTTTAGCTTGTGTTTTGCACTCTCTAGAGATCTTTGGGTCTGCAATTTCTGTTACTCCAGATCTGCCTGCCTGCCCCTCTGCTTGTTGGATATTATCTACTTTTTCTGCCATCTCTTCCTACTTAGTACGCTGAATGAGAGCACTAATTAGACTCTGGTGCCAATTTACTGATGCACCATCTTCTGCTCACCCCCTGAGAGAGGGATTAGCTAAATGCGACAGCTCTTCGTCTGAGTTACTGGCATATGATATTTGTTGTAATTCTGTCATGAATGATATCTGCAGAACATGCAATTATAGCCTTCTTTCCATATTGAAATCTACAGAGGATTCTTTCATTTCCCTTGAAGGACAATCATACCCTGTGCAACTCTCTTCATGGTTTTATGGCTACAGGAAGTTTCTAGAACCGTTTTTTACAGTGGGTGGGAGATAAACATTGACTTTTAAAGCCCTGTATAGTTTTTCTTCCTCTACAGAAACACATTGTCTTTCCAGCCATGGCTATAGAGAAATTTGTTATGGTGAGATAAGCTGCACATGCAGTTCACTGTAACCAAATTTAAAGTAATGAGGTAAGGGAGTATATTTACAGTTTTAATAGGGGCCCACCACATAATGCAGAGTAACATGGGAACCTGAGTGGATTGTGAATAACCCATTTTATCAGTCTGCATAACGTTTACCAGCAGCACATAGAGAATGAGTTCTGAAGGCGTGAAAGCTGTTCTGATATAAAACAATGCGAAAGCAGGGCCAAATTTTAAATATTGTGAAACTCTGTGTGTGATCTGATAAGGGCAAGATCAGAACGCTGCGAAATGGAGCACGCAGTCAGTTCTTGTACTGCAGTAACCCCGAAGACCCCAGCCAAAGACACGGATGTTGTAATTCCGACCTCACTGGCCAACGCCAAAAAGAGCATCTCGGGCCCAGCAGGATCTGCTGCAAGACATGGCAGTGATAAAAGAGGTGTGAGCAGACTGGCTATCGCAGAGGTCTTGGCAATGACAAGTGATTCTCAAGGCCAACTGCAGTTCACTGATTTCCATTAGGAGTAGCTCATTACATGCTAGATCAGCCAGTGGGTGTTTTGTTCTTGGTTTATATTTGGCTCTGCGTAGACCAGACCAAGGCAGACCAACCTGCCTTGTTTGTCATTATGGAGCTCCAGTGGAAAGGTTTTAAAAAACCTCTCTTCCTCTGCTGCCTTCTGAAGTTCACTCAAATAAAACAAATCCTCTGATCTTAGTGACTTCGTTTTCGTGTAATTTGAGCCCTGATGGAAGTGCAGTTCACCCATTTAGTGTTTTGCAGAAAGGCACCAAAGCAAATCCACCTTCCTGGTTTAGGGATTTTGTTGTGAAGCTGCTTTTTGATATCCACGGACTGCCATACGAGCCTTCAGCAAACTGCCTGGTGTAGCCAGGTAAGGGCACAGACAAACAGGGAAATTAAGGGCTGGGAGGTACTGCCAATAACTAAATTTTTGCTCCAAGATGGGAAGCACATGGGTTGGTTTGATTTAACCCTGAGCAAAGTCAATTAATCAAAACACACACCCACAAAAAAAAAAGAATCCGAGGGCAGGAACAGCAGGGATTAATACATTTTCCTAGCAGTTGAAGAGAATCGTAACAGAACCAGAGGTTTCTAGGATCTTGCTATGGAATTTTTGTCTTTGAATCTGCAGCACTGGAAGGTTTGTGTTCCCCACACAGTGATAAATTCTCTTTTACAAACTGGACTGAGAAGGAGGAGGGAGGGAGCTGGGTGGAATCAATTACAAACCATATCAGACATTTAAGTTTAAACACAAGACCTTGCAAAGGCTTGCATGAAATCTTACTAGCAATATAAACAGGACTGGTGCCAAACTAAGCACCAGAAGTATTCAATAATAAAATACAGCTGTCTCCATTGGCACCTACCCATGAAAGTTTGTCATTTTTACTGTTAGAAATGCTGACAAAGAGAAACCTAAAAAATGAAAACATTTTTTTTCGGAAGAGGGAGGTTTTCATGAACTGCAACCTAAATATTCATTTAACATTGGAACATTCCATAAAAATAATTTATAACATAATTTCTTCTTAGAAACGCATTTTGACAGTGTTCTTTTCAAAGACTTTGGTGGAGCTTGGCAATGCTGGTAGCTTTGCTTTCAAATCCATAACTCTTAATTATTAAAAGACTCTCTATACACTCCTCTTGGATTCTAGGGAGGCACATCAAAGCAGGGGCCCCTCTTTGCTTTGGCTCAGTGCACACCATGTCAGCTGAGGAGGAAACGAGCCTAACCCGGCTCCGTGGGCTGCCCAGGCCTGAGCTCTGTGAACCTGAGACACAAATGCAATCCCAGGAAACTTGCCCAGCTCGGAAATACTTCTGGGAGCGAGGCTGTGCCCAACTGGACCCTATGTGGAGGCTGCTGCAATGCCTCTGACTCACTCCACGAGCTCTGAGCCTTGGGAAATGAATGGACCAAGTCCTGATAGCCCTTGAAGCTCAGTTTACACCTGGATGGACTGGGGGGGACTCTCTCAGGAAAATTCTGAGAAGTGAAAGGCACATGTGCACGCACACACGTGTTTGCACTCTGGATTAAACGTGTAGGGGGTTTGTGCTGCCATCTAATTCCCAGCTGTTGTGTGTGTCTGCTCTGGTGGGGAAGTTCTCTTACCCTCTTGGTTTGCTTTACTTCTAAACTGCTTCTCAGACAGCTGGGCTATGGGGTCCAGCCCATCTGAGATGAAGAACCACAGAATTTTTTGTCCACTGGAAGTTTCTCTTCTCCCAGATGTAGCTGACAAAACCCAGCTCTTCTGGTGGCCACATGCTGGCTGAAGGACTAAAAAACATTCTTCTTCAGGTAAACTACAGCAAACTTATGAGATAAAATTAACCAGCCTTGTTTTCGAAGAGTTTTCCCTCTTCCAGTGGGACACTATCCATTTATCCTGTAGGGTCCTCCACAAACTTTCTCCCCACCTGCACTTCTAATGTCTCTGAGCAGTCAGAAGGAAATTTAGTGGTCCCACCTCAGAATTCCACAGACTCCCCTATGACTAAAATCCTGTGTTTTTAAGGCATAGTGATAATAATAATGGGTTTTCTGAACTTGCACTGACAATGAAGTGATGCATTTGCTTGCTCTTCAGATGACCTACTCTGAACTGTAGTGTGCATTATTTTTCTTTGTACCAAGACTGAGGTCTTTAAACTAAGAGACTATTAAGTGCATAGAATTCCAGACTAATGCATAAGAAAAAAAACCCAGTAAAATTCTCCTCTTGTTAAAATTACAGTTACTATACTGTTCTGCTTAAAATACTGCAGTCATAAAATTCAGATTGAAAATTATATGAGCAGTCTCGAAGCAACTGCCGTCAACAGTTCTCCTTGTCAGTCCTGTACAGTTTAAGTACTGATTAAATTCTACAAGGATGGTCAAAAATGACATTTCAACATTTTAGAGCTGGCTGGGCTCTGAGAGTGCTTTGAGCTTGCAGGTTATGCACAGGCCAGCAATTATTAATGTTTAACTGAATGACATTGAAAATAATGAGAAGACACTGTAACTCTAAAGGAGTAATTTCTTTAAAGGCTAAGAGTGACTGTTATCATTTTTTAAAATTCTATATTTATTCCAGCTTAGTCCTTAACTGTGAGCCATGCCATGTAATAATAATGGAACTGCTCCGACAGCAATTTACCAATGTGCTTGAGGCCCTGTCAAACCATGTGGAGTGATGCCATAATCAAATTCATAATGTCTTATCTTTTTCAGATAAAGTAATCATCAAAGGAGTACTGGCATGAACAGAGAGAAAATCCAGGGCTCAGACATGCTCTAATGTAGTGAGCTGTGACACAAATTGGGCTGTCCCTGTTTTGCCTTTCTTCTCTCTCCGTGTTTCCCATTGGTCTGCCAAGGAAATGCTTCTGGCTTTGTTTTGTGCCATCTTCTAAGACAAAGGAGGTTTAGAAAGGAAAAAAAATTGGAAAGGCTTAAAATTTCAGAGTAAAATGTTGGTGTTGTATCCCCTCACTTTTTCTGTTAACACAGTTATTGGCTGGCATTTTAGAGAGCAAATCCAGAGAGTTGAGATTTTCAGGTAAATCAATAAAATATTGTTTTAAAAAATGGAGTTAAGTGCATTATCTGTCCATTACTCCATTATGGTTTGCCCTCAATCATGGAAGTGAGACCAAGGTTCCCAAAAGGCAAATCACATTTGTAGTTAACCTAAAGCAGCTTTCCCATATCAGGGAACTATTTAAGGTCTCTTTTCTCCTTGGTAATTAAGCACATGCCTCTCACTAAGCATATCAGTAATACTGCTGGAGTCAATGGAATGGTGAAACACAGCTGCTTATGTATATAATATCCGTAAAGAAAATAAGAAAGGAAGTCACTGATCAAGGGCAATAAGAATTAAAATACAAATCTTTTCAGTCGCACAATAAAACACACAGGGAAGGAAGAGAAAAAGATCTGATCTTTTGTTTCAGAGGCATCTGATTCAAAAGGTAGTGAAGTCACTGAAATGGTTTTTTTGTCTGTGTGGGTTTTCTTCTTTTCAATTTTGTTTCCCTGACATTTGGCCCCAGCCAACTCGAACATCCCTTTGTGTGCTTGCTTGAAGTTGTTCCTGGTTTAAATATTTGCTCAGGTCTTGATGCTGTAGTCACTCAAATGATCCTGTGCTGTACACGAGGCCCAGGCTCTGGCACGGCCTCTTGCATCTTCTGGGGGGTTTTATGCACTGCAAGGCAATTCAATCCCAGTTCTCCATGGAACCCCATGAGGAACTCTCCATGAGGAACCCCAGCTGCCAGGGACAGCAGGGAGAGGGGCAGTGGGTGCTCAGCTCTGCTGAGGAGGTCTGGGTGTAGCTGCAAGGCTGTGTCCTTGTCAGTATGTTAATTTTGAATAATTAGGAAATATCTGTTTTCCACTAATGCACAGAAACAATTAAACCACACAGTGTTTGCATTCCCAAGCACTTCTCCACCTGTAATGAGGGAAGTATATATGAATAAAATATTTTCAGCCTTCCTTTGAAACACTGTTTGATTTCATATAGTCACTTATATTTTATTTCCTAAAATGGATAATCCTCCTTCAAAAGTTGCAAAAAATTAAAGGACCCAAGTGTAGATTTAAAAAAATGTTATCTTCAATCTATATTAAGATATGTAGAGCCCACAAGTGTACTATTCTAATGGGGGAAAAACACACAAAAAATCAGTATGAAAATGTACTGCGACACTACAGAATACTAATCACTCCTACACAGAGAGAGCCTTCATTTTATCTGCTTTTGCAGAAGGTTTTTATAAAGTCAGATTCTAGAATAACTAAAACCCAGTACAACTGAAGGAGACAAAGCTTTGCGCTCGAACAAAGAAATGTTTTCTCAAAAAATAACAATGACAATCTGGTTTGTGCTTTTATAGCTGTGCATATTGTAGATGATGGATAGATGGTTACACAAGGAGAATGTATAGTGAGCTGATTATGTTCTCCATTAAAAAAATCCCAGGCAACCTAAGCTTCAATGCAAATTCATGTGATGTGTCTGCTGGCAGATTTGGCTGATTGTGGCTATTAGGCTCAGTCCTGCTCGAAATGGTGCCAAACATCATTTATAATTCACCAAAGACAGAACGATCCCTTCTGGATTCTGGCTGGAAAAGTTTAGGAGGCAGCTTCTCCCTTTCTTGTGACCTTGGACGTGGCAAGACTTGCAGGTCCAGTTCCCGTCAGCACGACTGGACTGAAATGGACTCGTGCATTCCAAAGGAATAGTCCCTGAAACCTGGATAATTCATTTGGCTTGAATTTGAGTACAAATCCTTCAGCAGAGAATCTTTAGAGGATGAGGATTTTTTTGGAGCACTTTTGTCATTTTGCTGTATGACTTTACAGGACACAAGTTCTGTTGCACCCCTCAGATTCCTCGGCGCTACTGAGTGCCAGAGTTACTTGAGCACTGATCATTGGAGAACATGCTTTGGTTTCCTGCAGAGGGCAATTTGCCTCTGCCTGAGTTTATGAGAGAAGCACTACAATGACAGGAAAAATGAGAGGTTTAAAAAAAAAAAATTAGTTCATAAACTTAAAAAAACCCAAGCCTGTTTTGAATTATTTTGATGAGTTTAATCATTTGCCCCTGTGTCACATCAATACTTTAATTGAAGGTTTTCCTTGTCAATAGCCCCTTTGATATTGTGGATGATAAAACCATCAAGAGGCTTTAGAGGGATTTTTTGACTTCTTGCTGTTGCTGTTGTTCATGTTGATGATAGAATTTGGGCGTCAGATAAATAAATCTTGATTACGGTCGTGAATTGACTGGTTCACAGGAGGAGCTGTGGCCAACCTGTCTCCATCTGAGCCAGCTCATGTCTGCAGCAGGATAACCACATTTTTACTGTATTGTGCTTTGTGGAACCAGTGTCCTGCCCCACTGCCAACTCCTGCCTTTCACCGCTCCATCACTCACTGTGTTCTTTTCTTTACTGCGTCCTCAGGGTGTATTTTTGTAGCACAGCTCACTACAGCTTTTCCTTCCTTTTGCTTTAGCCAATAACACCCATCACATGGAAAGAAATAACTTCTCTTCCTAGAATTCTGGAATGCTGTGTTCATACATCCTAAGAAGTGACTTCAGCTATTCCATGGTATCAGCTGCTAAATCCGTAGGACACAATCCTTAGTTTCTTGGGAAGTCCAAACACACTCTGTCAAGTAAATGACCCTGAGCTAGAAGAGTCCATGTCACTGATTCCCACCTATTAAGTGGAGATCCTGCTTCCTATACACAAGCTGGATTCTTCCAATTGTGATGTTTAAGGAACTTAAACAGTTACAACAGAGAAGTATGGTGGAACAATAAGTGACTTACACATGTTTGTCCAAGTAGCAAGGACTATTTTCCTTGGGCATGTTACTAAAAACACGGTCCACAGAGCTCTGAGAGACAGAAAGAGATTCATGCTTGGCTTTGGAAAGTTCTGTCTCAGCACAATGAGGCACAGCCGACCTCAGTGCGTCGTGTTTACCAGCAGAATTTAAACAACCAGGATAAATCATTGTCAGTGATAGCAACAGGAAGTTAATCCAACAACCTTGAGAACATCACTGCAGTCTCTTTCACACATTTTCTCTTTTCAACGTCTAAGTGAAATCTTATTTCTGTGCCGAAGTCTTTGGGGCTACAGAAAGCAAAACTATCAAAGACACCTACACATCTTTGCCTTGAGCAACAAATAAAAAGCAGACACAACAGAAGAGAAAGCAGATGGCCTTGCAAGTGCCCTGGAGAAGATCCTCCAGGTCACACTCGGTAGGTGGTAAAGAGAATCCATTCTGCAGACATTGTCTTCCTTTTGCTTGTTTTAACAGATGCTGTGTGATCCCTTTTGAATCTGATTCCCAGTCTGAAAACTGCTTCATTTATAAAACGTGAATGCTCAGTGTAAGACATCAACAAGCAGAAGTTCTCCATCTGATCTAGATTCCCTTTGTTGTCAATGGAGAGAAATTGAATGCTCTGACCTATTTTAGATGCCTACCATCAGAGTTGCATCACCCAAGGTTCTTACCACTGATATTAAAGGAAGTTGTGATGACTCGCTCAGACAGGGATTTCAGTGCTGTCAGTGTCTCAGACTAGGTGAGACAAGTCCTGCCCACAGCTATGTGGGTATTGCCTTAATGAATCACAACCACAGAGAATTCTCCAGTATTTTCAGAGATGGTAGAAATCCGATGGTTTTGGTTTCCTGGCAATACTTGAATGGGAAATGAATGAAATTAAATTCTGTGGTATTTTGAAATTGTTTTTTCAGATTTTCACTGGCATGAAATTTTTTAAGCTTTCATTTCTTTAGAGAGTGTAATTTTGATGTTCTACTTTGAGCTTTTTGAAAAGTGCATTTTAAACCAGTATTTAAAACCTTAGAAACGAAAACTGACCTCAAACTGGAAAGGGAACTGTTTCCTGTAGAGATTTGTAATGATCCTTTTTGAACTCTGAAATTTTATTCAAAACGAAACAGTCATTAAAAATTAATGTGTCATTCCTGCTGGATTCTTCATCTTCACAGAAAAGAGATTGGACATGAAAAATTTTCCCACTTTGAGTATCTTGTTTCTGGATAGGATGGTGTGTGGGAGAAAGGTGCAAGTAATCAGTGTCTGGAACAGATGCTCCTTACAGATGTTGATCCTGACTAATGTTTGTGTTACCCATAGAACTGGTTCTCTGTTACGCTGCAGAGGCTCTTAACCCCTTGACTCCTTGAGTCCGAGTATGCCACAAGTTAATTACAGAATATGTCAGAGTGTTAATGCAACTCCTGGATTTTGATTTTTGATTTTTATCTCTTTGTCTTCCTGAGGCTCAGAACTACCAATGAAATTGCACTGAGACTTAAGTAGGTTTCTGACACTCTGTGTCCCCAAACTTCGTTTCTGCTCAGGCCCAATGATTTGTTACTTCTCTCTTTCTCTGCTTCAAACATCTACCAGAGGAGGCACTGAGACAAATATTTGTAACCAATTTTTATTTAAGTGTCATTCTTTGGAAAAACAAAACTCCACCCTGTTGAGATTGCCCAGTATTTAAAATGAAAATCAGTTAGTTACAATCAATCAAGTTGCAGTTTGAAAGTGCTCCCACTGCTCTACTGCTCCAGCAGAGCCCAAATCCTGAACCACTTCTGTTGCTTCCTTTTGCCAGGATGCACCCAAACCATTTCATCCAGCTCCTGCAGAATTTTACAGCTGTCATGTCTCTTCTTCTCCTTCAGTAAATAGACAGCCAAAGGGACATAAAACTCCTAGTCCAACATTAAACATGTAGAACGCCTTCCTTATAGGTCTGGACGAGTGGGACAACTTGTAAATTAAAGAAAGACTACACCAGCTGGCTGATGGCCAGAATTGGTCCCTGGGGAGGACTTCAGGAGTGGTAACTAACCATAAGTACCCACAGCCTGGCAGTGTTTAATGGAATGTTGGCAGACATGCTGTATAGTACTACTAAATTAGTAATGAGAATTAATTAATAATAGTTTGCATTCATGTGGCACATTCCTTGCTGCAATTTACTTCTCATCTGGCTAAACAGGGACATGAGGAACAGTTTATCTTCTGGTGATCTACCTTTGTTTAAACTGCTTTTGCATCTTCCTCCCATCTCACCCTCTCTACATTCCATCAGGGTTTCCTCATGCACCTCAATTGTGGTTCTCTCATAGATGCCTCTGTGCTCTCTCCCAGTGTCCAGAGCCTTCTGGAAGTGCCATACTGACTGCAGAGCTCAAGGTGAGGCCTTTCCAATGATCACTGGAACTGAGGGATTGCCTCCCATGCCCCAGAAATGGTTCCACTTTTCAAAAATTCATGTTACGTTGTTGATTCTTGCTCAGCTGGTGCTCTCTGGGAACACCTGGATATTTGTTTGGCCCCCCATTGAGTCTCCTGCCTGTGCTTGTGCCTACCTGTAGAGCCTTCCACCTCTCCTTCTTGAATGTTTGTTCATTCCACTTCACCAGTTTGTCAAAATCCTTTTACATTCTCATGTCTTTGCAGCATTTTTGGTGTGTTCTCATCACCAAAATCAATGATGAAAACATTGACTTAGTGTCAGATGAACAATTGCACCACACATATCATTCCACTGATCATCATTACCTACAGAAGATTTTATGACCAGTTTTTAATTAATTTTATAGATCTTGGCTGTGTTTTCTTCATTTACTTCTGAGATAACATATTAAATATTGAAGTTATTGATATAAATAAATATGGAATCTGCACCTTTTTCCTTATCTGGAGCAGAGCTGGTCCATCAAGAAGGGATGGGCCAACTGTAAGCAGTTCAGAGACCAAGGAAAAGAGAAGTAAGGAATTCAGAGAAGGGAGGAAAATAATAGGACCTCCTTCTTTGATGCTGACAAATGATGTTAAATTTCACCCTCATCTTCTTTTTTCATTTAGATGCTTATAAAAGCATATTTGGTAGTTTATTGTAATATTTGTCTGGTGACTCAAGATGTTTGACCTCCTATTTTCTGGCTCTCCTCACCCTCCCACCCCCCATTTAAAGACTAAATGTTGGGATCAACCTTTCCCAAACATCTGTAACTTGACCTACTCTCCACAGAGGGCAATGTGTCCATGATCCCCATGAAGAGCTCTCAGATTGCTTTTGCCAGTTCATAACACACCCTAATATAAAATAAATCAGACGCAATGCATAGGAGATATTTCACTGATCTTGAACTTGCTGGAGCTGCAGGATCTCAACATTCAGTGCACTGTCCCAGCTCATCTCTTAATTGATCTAATCCATCTCCAGATCTCCAACTCGTAATTTTGTTTGGCTGATGTTCTTTCAGGAAAAATATTTAGGCTCCTTTCCTGAGTTTTAATAAAGCTTCATAAATAAAAAATCATGGCTGTTCCCCAGCCAAGACCAAGTCCCAGATATGTGTGTGAATTGAACCCTCTGCTGGTGAATGATCTTTAGCAAAAATTTTAGCCCATTGCAAATACAAAATAAAATTGCCTAAATGTTAGTTAAAGAAGCTGAAATCACCTGGTTTACCTCATGCTTGTGATGGGCTAAAAGATGCATCTGGACCTAAAATAAATGCAATTCACAATGATTTGTTAAGGTGCAAGAACCCGTTTGTGAACCTGGACATAAAATTTATGAAAACCAAAGAAATCTATTAAAAATCATTATGATGTTTATAAATTCGGGCAAAACTTCTCTTTCTTTCATGAATGAAAAAACCGATAAAAACTCCGAGTTCAAACAAAAGTGATCTTTTTTGGGAAACACTAAAGTTCTATTTGAGCAATGGGAAATATTTTATTTGACCTGAACTGAAATTTTGAGCTTTTTAGCTTGTCTTAACGGAGGTTCATTTTTAAAACATTACCTGAACTTTTACGTGAAAAATGCCAATTTGAAAAAAAAAAAAAGTTCAGTTGGGAAAATGTCAAAATGAAAACTTTTTGGCACTTCTGAAACAAACAGTATAGATAAAAAATGTCAACATGAAATGTTTTGACACTTTGAAAAATGTCTCCCTTTTTCGATCTGAAACTTCACCAAATTTAAATTGAATTTACTGTTTGTCTAGAAAACAGGAATTGCTTGCGTTGGTAGTTTTCTCTGGATAAGCAGCTAATCTTCCTGCCAGGTTAGCATTGAAACATCAGCCAAGGAACGGTACAAGCAGGTTATAAAGCAGTTCTTGCCTTATTGCAGCTCAGATTTGGACTTTTCAGTGATTATCTATCTATCTATCTATCTATCTATCTATCTATCTATCTATCTATCTATCTCTATCTATCTATCTATCTCTATCTATCTATCTATCTATCTATCTATGTATCTATCTATCTATCTTCACTCTTGCACTGTTCAATGTCCAGCTTTCAACTTTGCAGTTCTATGGCACACAAAGAAGTGAAGAGGGAGAGAAATGATTACTGTTTAACGAGTGAGCAATTTCCCATTGCATTAAAATTATGTTTTTATTTAAAAAACCTGTCTAGTGGCAGATTTATGAAAGTTCATTACAGAAGAAATGGTTTACCCATTAAACAGAAGCAAGTCCATAAACCTGAATGAGTTTTAGAGTTTTCTATATCTAAATTCTGAAATTAAAACAACCCCTTCCAGTCTAAGATCCCAACATTCCAAAATAAGATCGGAATCTGCAGTGAAGCAGCACCATGGAGTAGCTGGTGCTTGCATTGCATTTTTGGGGTGGGTTTAGCTGAGCACAGCCTGGGTTCTGCTCCAAGGTCCCCTGTGCTGCCTCTTCTGCCTTTGGGCTGTCGGAACCCAGCGAGGAGGAGATGTGGAAGTGCAGACTGGTTTGGCTGGGAGGTGTGAATTCCTCCCAGGGCATGGAGGATGCAGGAACAGAACACAGCTGCCTCTCCTGAGTGCAGGGCTGGAAGGAATTGGTGGCTTCCCACGGGAGCACTCTAAGAGTTTGAGAGGGGATGAGGAGAGGGGTTCTGGTGGTGGTGTTGGTAGCTGCATGGAAGACTCTGGAGAGGCACTAAGGCAAGTGGAGGGGGCTGAGCAGCCCTCATTTCAGTTCTCTCTGGTGTGCTTTAGCTTAGAGAAGCCTTTCAGTGCTCAGGGAGAGGCAGGGTAGGTTTAATATTGGCACTTCCATTTCACAGTGGAGATGGGTTTACATCTCTTAACTCTGGCTTCTTGCCCTCTTTGGAGTTAAGTATCTGTGGGCTCCTTCTTTGACTTTCAGGGGATTTCTTAATCCTCCTGGCTCTAGTTTAAATAGTGCAGGGCTTTCATGTTTCTTATTAGCTAATGTGAGGAAATTGAGTAATGTGAGGTTATTAAAAATTACCCAGCATTTAGATGAATGGGAAAAAAGTGTGTCCACTGCAGTAACTCCTGTCCATCACCTGGGCTGTGTGGCTCCCTGCCAGCCAGGGTTCAGCCCACTGTGCTGCCATGTGTAAATTACCTCCCTAAATGCAGCAAGCTAACGGAGCTGCTCCATGCTGAGTCCTAAATTGACACCAAAAGGGAAACTTCCATCCAGACTGGAAATATAAGGAAATTGAGCAGACTAACCAGTAGCACAAAAAGTTCTGAAACCACAACGGTTATTAAATAAAGCCAATTTTTTTTTTTTCTGCAGACATTAAGTCAGTGTTTAAAAATACAAACATCCAGATAATTAGAGGAACTTCAAATCTGTCTTCATAGTGTT
Source organism: Oreocharis arfaki (assembly GCA_013398015.1). Classification (NCBI taxonomy): domain Eukaryota; kingdom Metazoa; phylum Chordata; class Aves; order Passeriformes; family Paramythiidae; genus Oreocharis; species Oreocharis arfaki. Next base: position 1,107,431 of record VZRR01000616.1, on the reverse strand, counting down.
TCAGCAGGATGACATTGTCAGCTATTCTATTTTGTATTGATTTCCACAAAGCTCAGTTATTCCCAGCCTTCCATTTCAAATGCAGCACCTTGTTTTCCTGTATCTTGAAGCAAAGAAATTAGATAAAAACTATTGATTAGCAAGGCACAGGGGGGAGTGATGTCTGTAACCTTCCTTTGTCTTGCAGCTCTGCAGCTGAGGCAGCAGTAATAGGATTCTGTGCGAGTGCGACTGTGATGAGGTCACACTGCTGAGAAGGGAATGAAAACACTGCAGTCAGCGAGATCTCTTGCTTCCCTGATAGTTTCTGATATTGTTTGTCAAATTGCGATTTGAAGGTTATTTCTCTGGAGGCTGAAGTTGCCTTGCTTCTCTTACGCACTTGGCTGGGCTTTTAAAAATCACGCATTCATATAAACAGCTCCTCCTCGCTCAAAGTTTCTGGCTCTTATTTGGAGTCAAAATAAGGAGCAAGAAGAGTTTCTCCTGAAATTTTCCATCATTGTGAGATTCGAGCAGTAATTTGTTAAAATAAGTTGGATTTTGATTTTTTGGATTTTACCTCTCTTTCCTCCCTTCTTTTTCACGAGGGTGCCGCAGTCCTCTTCAGTTCAAAACAGGTTCAATAAACACTTTCAAGACACATGAGCTGTGAAGGGTGATGCTGATTTAGTACATAATGGTGTATCATTTATTGGTATCATTACTCAAGAAAGAGATGAGGAATTTCCTCATTTCATTTGCTTCGGGAAACAGGCGTTTCGTGACCTACCTTGGGCAACTGCAGAACTGAACAGAAAGTTCAGAATAATGGTCAATGCTTTCCCATTCTGAGTGGGCTTTACCACTGTTATTCTTACATTTCTTCACAGCAGTGGAGCAGCTCATGGAGGTGACAAAGAGAGAACTGAGGGTCGCGGAATCAGAGAATGGTTTGGGTTGGAAGTGACCTTAAGGATCCTCTGTTGCAACCCCCTGCCCTGGGGTTCAGGGATCTGTTTCCTGGGACAGGGTGTCAGTGTCAAACACAGGACAAACACAGATTACCTGGCCCTCAGGACTCTACTTTTGGTGCATAAGGCAGCTGCATTCCTCTCTTGCCACAGAGGAAGAAACCACATGGGGCTTGCAATGTCTTCCACTAATCAGGCCTTAGGGGGTTTTCCTCCCTTTGGAAAACTCCCTTGCCCCAGTTCTCCTCCCGTAACAAGACACTGGAAGATTGGTATGGAGATAGCTGGCTAAGAAATCCTCCAAATAAACTTCTGGAACTGCATGGCAGTAACAGGATGCCTTTAGCAGGCAGCTGCCTTGTCTGCCTGTGCAAAAACAAGTATGTCAGGTCAAGCTGCATATTTTGAGGTTTGATGTCCCACCCTCTCAAATAAGTGATGTGGGAAGAAGTCTTCTGGGAAAACTCCTTCCCCAGGCTTGTTACTGTGGGGGTTTTTGTGGGAAGCACTGAGACTTTCCCATCCCCTCCTTTCCCCCATGTGATGCTCTGTGATCATAACACATGGAACTATCTCATGCTTCCAAGAACTCCTCCAGTGCTGAACAAGCACACTCTGGGTGTTTTTCTTTAGTCTTTGTTCTGTTCTCTGTGATCCTGAGGGCATCATTCTTTGCCTCCTTTGTTTCTTCATCCATGTGAAGAAGGTGATATTTCCTTTCTCGAGGGTGATTGTGAAAACTTTTGGGGTTTTTAAAAAATCCCCTACCAGATGTTGGGTGCTATGGGGGAGCAAAGCATCTTGCTGTAATTGATTTATTTATAAGGGAAAGCTGATGCTACTTTAGAGATCCGGTTTTCACTCTCCCTTTTTGAGTAGCCTGCTGGAAAGGCCGTTCTCATTTGCTGTTGTTTTTCTACTGCTGGTATCTTCCTCATCCCATTTATGGCTATGTTTAAGGTCCCAATGAAGCAGCCCCACAGGTTAAAATAAGAGCTGTGGGAATATTACCTGTAGGCTGCTCACTGAATGGCTCACTGAGGGCTGGACAGCTGCAATCATCCCGTGCCTGATGAGATCCCTGTCAGCTGAATGGATGGAATTGCATCCTGTTGGGCCAGGACTGCAGTACTTATTGTCTCTTTAGCATTCAGCATCACCTCTATGCTCCCAGAGAGGCATTGAGAGTGGAGACTCAAAAAGGTATTAGAGGAAAGAAGTGAGTAGGGAAAAGGCTTGAAATCACATTATTCTCTAGAAAAAGGGCAATTGCAGTGAACTAAATACAAACAGCACATTCTTCAAATCTCTACAGGGGCAGAGTTTGGCTGAGAGTTCTTTTTTTTTACCCTGCATTGTTTCAATGGATAAGTATTTTCTCTTAACCCCCACTTATCTTTTGATTTGACTGGTTTTTTTTTTCCCCACCCTCACCCAAAATGTATTGCTGAGTGTGGCATACCCAAAAGGGCATGTGACTGTGGTGAGAGCAGCATCTGGTGCTGGAAAGAAACGAAACCCCAGTCCAGAGTAGTGACTAAGGTCAGAGTGGTCCATGAGCAGGCACCCCTACAATATCCAGAGAGAATCTGGCAAAAAATAAAAATCATCTTTACCCACAGGACTTAGACAAATTTTATATTTAATCCTTAAATATTCTTGGCCACTATTGGGCATATTTTCATGCTTGGTCATCTGTCTCTTAGCAAGATCTAAAGGACTCAGCCAGGTGCAAAGATAATTGTTTCCTTATTTCAGGCAGCATCTGCTCAGCCATCTGGGAGGCTCATCTGTAAAAGGTGACAGGCTCAGGTAGCAGCCTGCAAGTCTCACCTCTGGAGCTCTGGTGGCTTCCAGCCCTGCTCAGACGAAGCCTCTGTGACCCACACTGGGCAAAGGGAATGCAGCTCTGCTGAGGAGAGTGAGCCAGGCACCTCAGGAGAAAACAAGCAGCAGGAGAAGTTTGGTTATCACAGAGAGAGACTGCAGTCTCAATTTTCCATATTTTGCTCTGACCCCAAACTACCCTTCCTGTCAAATGCTGCTGTTTCCCTGTATATGACATTAATCTGTTTTATTTTACAAGGCTGTTTATCAGCAGCCTGTGTGAGCCTTGAGTGCCAATTCTCTGCATTCACTGCTAATGAAGAACCACGGCTACCATGATTTTAATGGTTCTGTGGTCTGTAACTCCACACATCTGGTGTTGGTGACAGTTTATCTTCTACCCCAACATTCTGTTCTTTCAGCAGATGGTTTGTAGGAAACTTCTCTGAAAGACAGGGAATGGCAAGAATGTGGCATTGGACAGGAAGGATGAATACAACCTCTGGTGTTCTCTGCACAGCCCTCCTGCCCCCCTGTTCCTGAGCAAGAAGAATGTTGTAAATAATGAGAAATAATAATGTACTTGTGGCTGAAGCCAAGGGGGATTTGTGTGTGGTGTAGCCAGAGGATCCAAGTCGGGTGTTGGGCTCTGTTACAGATTTGGGAATGTGCTACTTGTTCTTTGTAGCTCTCTTGCTAAACAGACATTTTCATTTCTAACTACTTGCTCGCTTTCCTTTGTTACCCCAAACTGCCAAAATTAGAGGCATCTGACATAGAAAGGAAGTCAGTTTTGTTTAATTTATCTCAGATTTATTTTGTGACATTTCCTGGATGCATTTACCCATCACATTATTAAACAAGGGTTTATTTTCTAGAGGCTGGAACTTCAGCTTTGCCTGTATTTCAGTAAGACAGGAATTTAAATACTGTCAACGTGCTGAGAAATTAGAAAGTCTTTCAGGTGTGTTTTGCAGGAGAAAGTTCAGAGCTCCACTATCTCTCCTAATAGTTACCCTGGGGCTTTTTCAAATGTATAATCTGATTTTTCCACCCATTTGAAATGTAAAAAGACAATTTTCACAGAAGACAGACAAATCCATCTGAAAATAATATTTGTTTTTGGCAATTTGTTTCTTTAATTAAGATGATAAATTTCCACTCTTTGGCAACAGCACAAAGAAATAGGCTCTTGCATGTCTTTGTTCCTTCAGGAGGAATGGAGAAAGTGGGTCCTGTTCAGAAAGCAAATCCCCATTTAGTCACGTAATTCTTGTCACTCCCCCCATCAAGTGATGAGAAACCCCTTTTTTTGCCTCTCCCATGGGAAGGATGTTTGGCTGTGACTCAAAGAAAAAAAATTTTTTTTTTTTGACAAACTTTGACTGTGTCAGGACGAAACTCAAGTGAGGAAGTTGTACAATGTTCCAATCTGCCTTTATCTCTTAAAAATGGTCAGTTACAATGAGGAACACGCTTATATCCACATTAACTGCCTCAGTAAAGGTAGTTCAGAGGTGCTGAGAGGCCAGTGGAATAGCTGATGGAAATGGGGGACTGTTCCCAACTGAGAGACCCTAAATGAGGCTCAAAGCTCCAAATGCCTCAGATGCGCTTTCTTTGGACATGATGACTCAAACACCAATTTTGCACCTTGAATCAACCTCTTGAGCAATAGATCATCCAAAAGTTGTTGCTGTGTTATTCAGATATTTTCCTGGGGTCTAGATTTAGAAAATGAGTTAATTTAAATCTCTCTTTTGTAGCAGCACACACAAGCTTGTTGTTACTTCTTCCTCTTCATTGCAAATGAAATATGTATACCTATATACATATTTATTTAAACTACATGCTCTGCATTATGTTTTGGGGCAGATATTTTACGATTTGGAGAGAAGAAAAAATATTATAACTTAGCATATAAATATTCTCTATAGATTCTGCTTGATGAACATTTGTATTTGTGGGACTATGGTCTGATAGGGGAGAAACCTGGAGTTTTCTGTCTACTTAATTTCTTCATTTCTGCACATCCTTTGCACTGACTCATGCCCTGTGTGTGCCAATACAACCATGGGTGAAAAGTTTCTTGATGATGTTTTCATCAGGAAAAGGAGAAACCCTGGACATAGTAAACACCCAATATGGAAAACGTTTTATAGCCCTCAGAATTCTGCAGGCTCGTTCAAAAGCACTGCAAAGCCCATTTCGTATTCAGAATATCTGAATGGGCCTTGGTTCTGAGTGAGGAAGAGGGAGCAGAACTGGATGAACTGGGTGTTTTAAATTCTTTATTCAAAAGCTTTATCCCTTTTCTGCTTTTGTATTTCCCATGACTGGATTTTCTTGGTTTTCCCTCTTCTGGATTGTTTGGCATATGCTTCCTGCAAACACACTGAAATCACTGGGCTGGTCAGGAGCTCTTCACATTCGCCTGGTTTATGGTGTTCAGTTTTCAATTTTAGCCATATGGGCCTTTTGGTTTGGTTTCTTGCCTTTTTTTTTTATTCTGTGCCTGCTTAATTGTAGTTTTTATGAAGACATGGAGGAAGAGTCATGAAGACAATAAGACAAATCATTCCCAAAGCAAATGTAATGAGGAGAAGAGTTGGAGAAATATTTACATGATTTGAATTTTCTGTCAATGTTCCTAAAAATAGAACAAAGAATTAAATAAAATAGTCAGATGATTTGCTAGTGAAAGGAATAAAAAAAATTGCAAACATGAGAACAAATGTTCATTTTTATTCCAAGAAGTAGTTCTTGGCAGTATTTCGGCAGCTCTAACAGAGAAGACGAAATGTAGATTTTTATCCCACTTGAGCATAAATCAGTGCACTAGACTAAACAATATCTATTGTACAATGCACTGAATTCTTCTATTTTGTACAAATGTTCTATTAAATCTGTAAACTCAGTCTGTAAACTGTAAAGAGGCTGAGTCACCTTCTGATCAGCCAGTCCTTCTGCAGGTCACTGCCATCGTCCTGCAGCAAAAATAAGTTCTGCATGGGGAAGCCTTCCAGTAGCATTCCAAAATAACAGCAATTACCTAATTACAGCGTGGTCATGCTAAAAGTTACATTAATGGCCACCAATGCTGATGAATAGGAAGGCAATGGCGTGAATGAAATCATAATTAGTGGAGCATGAGGTAGGTGTTATGTTAAACATCCAATGGAAAAAAAATTACCAGCGCTGCACAGGTGGAGTGAAATGTTACATGTAAAACTTAACCTGCAACAATCCCACTTTCAGAAGACAAGAATAACCCTTACATCATTTGTTAAGCCAGTTCTGGGTTTTATTCACCAACCAGGAAAGCACAGGCTGGGTGTGACACTCTCCAGATCTCCTCTCTGCTCTCCTCGAGGTGCTCTGAACCTGTCCCAGCCTGGCTGGGTTTGATACCACCCCACTGGGTTTCTGTTCCCTAAAGAAAGGCACTGGAGCTGCTTTCCTAGGAGCTCACCAGCAACTGAGAAAGGAGAAATTCAACTGCAGCAGGAGGACGGTGGAGGTGCTCCAAGCCCTGTGCTGGTGAATGATAACTCAGATTTCCATTCACAGCATCTCTGGGAAGGGTTTGATATCCTGTGTGTGTCACAGACGTGAAAAATTTGCTGCTACTGAATTAGCAGAAAACCAGCCACATTTATACTGTTTAGGTTGCAAAGGTTTCCATCAGCACTAAATAGGTGATTTTTCATTGTTGCAGTATGTGCAGTGCTAAGGTGGCATCTTATGTGTGCTATTGATTTCCCTGATGCTGCCTTCAAAACTGGTGGTTACAGCTGTGTCTTCCCTCTTCTGTAAATGTCAGGGTCTCCAAGCGAGCTCTGGAGCTCAAGTGTTTGTTTCTGTCTTTGCATGTTCTTGGCCTTCTGGTTAGGAATTACAATGCTGCAGAATTTCCAGAAATCTGGTACATAGGTGTATTTTCAGGACAGCAGAACAACTGATCTTTTCTTGAGTGGGTCAAAGACGTGGCATCTAAGTCAGGAGTTTTAAATAGGAGGAGATAAAGGGAAGAAACTGTTGCTGCTAAAACCCCTTAGGGTCCCCTCCTAGAAAGAATTTAATTCAGTTGCCTTCATTATTCCAACTGTGATAATAAAATACAGAATGTCTTCCAGGTTGGGTCTCAAAGTCTTTTTTGCACACAAAATACTCTCCTGAGAGAGTCCACCCATCTCCCTGGAATGTGCCATTCTCTGTGGAGAAGGTAGAAATCCTTCAGCTGCCTTCTGCAGAGCTCAGTGGCTTTCATGGGAAGTGTTGCCTGACAGTGAGAGATGTGCTGGAGATATTTCCAGTCCCAAACGTGGCCATTTCTGGAGAAAGGGCGTTTTTCAGTATCGCTCTTTTGGAAGACTGGACCACCAGAAGCAGAGCTCCCAGAGGAATTCTGAGGAAGGGAGGCAGAGGCATCAGTGATGGCTTTGGCTTCTTCAGTTCTTGTGGCACCTCCCGTCAGTGACCGTGCTCAGCCTCCTTAGCAGTGACTCATCCCAGGCAGATCCAGGTGCCCTGTGCTAGATGCCTGCTGCCTCTTATCTCAAATAGCTTTGAAAATCTCCTTTGGCAAGAAGCCCAAGTGTGAAGGAGCAATTCTGTTTTAGACCAAACTTGTAAAGAATCTGGAAAGGTAACAGGCTCTGCTGGCTGTTATTTCTGTCCCCTCCTCTGCTGTCTGCTCTCCAGATTAGTTTTTTAATCTCAATGTCTGGCTGCTTCTCATCTTGCCGATGCAAAATCTCTCAATATCCAGCAGGAGAAAGGTCCTCATTGCTTTAAATAATCTTTGGATCATGCCATTATCTTCACTTAAGCTTTGGGTCTGGTTCTGCACAGTTCAAAGGGTTTATAGTCTCTACCCCAAGTCTTCACCCAGTTCTTCTGAGTTCACTTAACTCTGTGGATATGAAAGGTCTCAGCTCTTCACCTGAGTATGAGCTGTATCTGCTGCTACCAATAACACAGACATTTAATGTAGAAAGGAAGGAAAAAAGGACATTGTATTATAGTGTTTAACTTGTGAAACGAGAGGAAATGTCTTCAACCTGTGATACATTTGGGTTGCATAAGCTATGAATGAGGCATTGTTAGATGAATATTAAATATACATGTATATATTAAATATTTAACTTGATCTTTGTTCAGTTTTCCTTTCTTGCAATTCCTTTTCAGTGTTCATAGAAAACAAACCTGATTTTTATACTGCTTGCCAGTAGTGACCTCAAATTTTCTGTTTGTGTTAATAATATCAATTACCTGCACATATGAGTCAGGTTGAACTTTGTTACTGCATTGGAGGAGCACTTTTTGGAATTTGTCCACAACACTTTTTGCCATGAAAATGCTCCCTGTTGCTTGAAATAGTCTGTGAGTGCATTTGCTTTTTCATGCATATATAGCTCTGAAAGTTCTTCACTCCTAAACTTTTTCAGTATAAAGCTGAAACACGCAACTGCTCAGTAACTTAAGCAGAGCTGATAAAAGAACTCCAGAGAAATGTTGTTAACAAGGAGAGGAATGAAGGCAACCTGAAATGTCGTTTCACACCAGTCCCTGGAATCCCCAGGTTTGCTGCAGACCACAAGTGTATTTTAAACCTTAGCTTAGTGTATACCCACAGTATGTCCCCTACAGCTGTGAACTGCTACTCTTTGTTTAGGAGTGGGCAAGGCTCCAGTGGCTCTGTTCTTACAAGGAATGCATTTTCCAGTGTTTTGAGTTAATGACTATTATTCAAGCTGAAGTCAGTTCCTTTCTCACACTATTTTAGGCTGTGTGTGGTAAACCTTTGTGCCACTGTTCTCCTCAAAAAATTCTGGTATTTTCTTGCTAAAACCAATACAAATTATATCAAGCTCTTTATCTCATGAAATAAATGTTGATTATCCTCATAACAAATCAATCCTGAGACGAAGTAGGTTGGTATTTCTGCTGGCCTACTGACCCTCCTTTTTATTGCTGCTGCTCCACACAATAGTGTCGGGAATTTCCTGTTATATTTGGTGATGTACAAATAGAGAACAAAAGGCTCCTGCCCTGATGGCTGAAAGTTTAGATATTTCTATTGATTGAATAAATATTGGGCATTTGTCTTTTCTCACCAGAAAGTGATATATTAGGGCAACTGTTTCCTGGAGAGATAAACAGTGAATTCTGAGGATGGAAAGGAATTAAGCATGGAGGGAGGCTTGCTGTGATGGAGGAAGCCAGCGTGTGACACTGTAATGTTCTTCCTCTCTTTCTCCCTTTACTTCTATTTCAGCCTGATACTTTATTAATCAGACTTTGATCAGAACTTCTACACGTGTGTGTTTTCCAGCTTTTACTTCGTCCTTGTGCCTCTGAGGTGGTTTCACATCTGTGCTCTCAGGGGAAGGAGGGGATGCTGGGAGGCTGCAGCCTTTGTGTGCCCGACTCTCAGCCCATCCTGTCTCCCTCACCTGCATCCTCCAAAGCCTGTCTCCTGCAGTGAGAAACCCTTCAGGAAAAGTGTTTGCCTTGGATACTGGTCCACATCTACCCCTGCATTGCTCAATACCTGTATGTTGATCTCTCAGGCGTTTTAGTCCTTATTTATCATTTGGAGTGTATTGTGATTTCCATTTAAATCAAAATTAATTAAATGGGACATTGTATTTTTTGAAACCGTATAGGGAAAATTTATTTTTGTTTCCATTTTAAAGTGAAAATACTGCTTAGAATTTTTATTTTTATATCTTTCTTTGCACATGCTTTTCTTTGCTAAGCTTAGTTACACAGTAATGTAATTTTATTTTGAAAATTTAAAGCTTCTTAGGAGTACAGTTGAGAAACCACACCCAGGGAAAACAAGATCTTAGTCTCATCTGAAGGAAGAACAAAACTAGTTATGAAATAATTTCAATTAAAAAAATAACTTTGCCCAGTTTTACTCTCCATTCAGTGACAACAGCTCTGATAAAATGTATCTAATTAACACCCAGCAGATAACAATTATCTTGTATAATTATGATGAGCTTGTTTGTTCTTTAATTGACAGCTTAGGCAATGTTTTATGATGTTTATTTGCCCTTGGAGCTAATCTGCCCCCTACTCTCGTGTGCTGCCAAGCGTGTGGCTCCCTGGATTTCCATCCCCGGTGCCCGCGCTCGGCCCTCGTTACCGTCACTGTCACTTGTGGGTGACGTGTCCTGTCCCTGTGACTGCCCGGTGTCCCTGTGATCCCAGCAATTGCTGCCCCTCTGCTGCCTGTCCAGCCGTGTCTGTGTGTCCGTGCAGGAAACAGCAGAGTCTGGAGCAGCCACACAACATTCCCTGCTCCTCCCCAGGACCGCGGATGCTCCCTGTTGTACAGCTCTGGCTGTACCTGCTGCTTTCACGTGGAGCTGATTCAGATTTTGCAGCACTCCCCCAGTCTGTGTTCTGTTAGAAGGTACCCAATAGTTCAATAACCAAATGTCTGTGCTGGTAGAACAGATGCACTTGGTTTTCCTGCATCCTGAATGCTTCGGGAGGATTTTCGTTTTCCCACTGAATAAAATCTCTTTGCTGTCCTGTAAATAATGAATTCTTGTGTGCTGGTACCTGGCTGCCACAATAAAGAACAGAGCTGTGGTTTCCCCATGTTGCCTCACTCCTTGTCCTTGGAGATTTGGAATGAAGGGGAATCTCCAGTGTGACAATCCTGCTTGGCACACGGTGTGCTCTGTGAGTCAGATTAATGTGAGGGGTTACATCTCTGAAATAAATTTTAAATTAATTTAGTGAGAAACAAATAGGGAACGTCCCTAAACAATGTTTTGTCTGATATTTCTGGATTTTGGGGATTCCATTAGAGAGGGAAATAGGCTGGGAACAGCTTTTCTTCTCACATCATCATGTCCTTTTCACTTCAAGGCAGTATTAGAAAGTGCAGTGGTGCATAAGACTTAGTAATAACTATTATTATTTGTTAAGCATTGTCTTTTACAGTGCTGAGAACATTGGGGTTTCTGTCCTACATGGATCATTACTTTGGGTACGCAAGATATTTCAAACAATAAGTGTCCTTGATGGTCAGAGAGAGATTATCACCAAGTGCTGCATTTTTATTTGGGTTTTTTGTTGTTGTTGGGTTTTGTTCTAAATGAAGGGGCTGAGTTTCAAACTGAATCTACTCATCTGTAGTAGAATTCTGGTTTGAGGATGAGATAAAATATGTCAAACCACTTAACCCGGTCCTCTCTCAACATAAATTGGTTGGAAATGTAGAAAATCCCCTGCATGGGCTATCATGATTTTATATCCCCAAGCTGGCAGTATGGCCAAACCCCATCCAGGTGCTTGGGTTCTCAGTTGTTGGGATAGATTCTCTTCATCCTTTAGGATGATTTTATCTGCATATGAAAACCAAGGCAACGGGCAGCTGGACTTCCAGCTTCGTTTATTGAGACATTCCATCTAGAACCAATGGATAAGGGTTTGGATTGGCAGGAGCTGAGGGTTTCATGTAGTATTTTCTCTCCCTTTTTGAGGAGGATTGTGTAGAGGCAAATCTTTGTTCAAGTTAAATCAAGGCAGATTTATGTATCTATTACTGGTGCATAAAATAATAAAAGGAATAAAGTTTGGAGATTTATCCAATAGATTTATAGTAAGAAATCTTCTGAAGAGACCTTATAGTATTTTCTGACCTTTAAAGTAAACTGGAATTTATTCAAATGCCATAGGCACAAATTATATGCTTTTTGCCTTGAAATTCACGGGGTAACTATTGATAGAATTAATAAAGAATAATTTTTCAGAAAAAGTGAACATATGGCTTGTTATTACTGACTTCAAGCCACAATCAGAACATTATCTAAATAACTCCAGCATACCAGCAGTATGTTCCTCAAGCATCTCGTACATTAGAGCACGACTCCTCAGATACTTTTGAGACTATGAATGTTCTGTTGTCGGTCTTTCAGCAGTGTTGCCTCTGTTCTGACTCCTAATCCCATTAAAAATCTCGATTTTCAGGATTTTATAAAGGTACTGTAAAAATTTTAAGTGGGCTTGAGGTAACACTACAAACTTTCAGCTTGGGAATGTTTTTCAGAAACTGGCAAACTAATTAGAAGCAGTCTAAGTACCCACAAGTATTTTTCCTTTTTTGTTGTTGTTTCTTGTGGTGTTGGCTCTCCTGATGCTTAATTGCTCTGATTCTTTTTCAGTGTAATTTTCCAGTCCTTTACTCATGTTCCTTCAACTCTTCCTGAGTTGAGTAAATAGATGCAGTGGGATGAGCTGAGAAAACGTAAGACTTGCAGAATTTTTTCCCAGTCTCAGGGGAAAAATATTGCAGTCTTCTCCCTAAGTTTTTTGCTGATTCTGGTGACCAGACAACTCCCAGCCAGCTCTGGCTAAAGGCATTTTAAAATGCTTTTAGAGACAGGCAGAATAGTTTATCCTGGGCTGCTTCTCCCACCAGGTTGCTGCGTACCTCTGCAGGAGGAACTGGAACCAAGTCCAGCAGGAGACTCGGAGCACTGGGAATTTAAATGTCTTGCTCATCTAATTTGGCTGTGAGCCATTTTATTCCTCTCTGTTTCATTGATGTACCTATTTAAATGCTTTAAGAGCTGGGGCTCTCTCCCAGCAGGGGTTTGCAGAATGCATTGGAGGAGGGATCTTGACCTTGTTTGGGGCCTTCTGTTTTCTGAGAATGAAGTAATAATAGAAGAGAGTCATTATATGGAGTCAAGGAATGGTTTGGGTTGAAAAGGACCTTGAAGCCCATCTTGTTCCACTTGCCCTGGGCAGGGACCCCTGCAACTATCCCAGGCTGCTCCAAGCCCCATCCAGCCTGGCCTTGGGCATGGCAGCCACAGCTTCTCTGGGCAGCCTGTGCCAGGGCCTCAGCACCATCACAGGGAGCAACTTCTCCCTAACATCTAACCTAAACCTCCTCGCTTTCAGTTTGAAGCCATTCCCCCTTGTCCTGTCACTCCAGGCCCTTGGAAATCGTCTCTTTCCATCTTTCCTGCAGCTCCTTCAGGCCCTGGAAGGCCACACTGAGGTCACCCCAGAGCTTCTCCTCTCCAGGTGAACAATCCCAGCTCTCGCAGCCTTTCCTGCCAGCAGAGCTGCTCCATCCCTGTGACCATCCTGGTGCCTCCTCTGGGCTCTCTCCAGCAGCTCCAGGTCCTTCCTGTGCTGGGCCCCAGGGCTGGGGCAGCTCTGCAGGTGGGGTCTCAGCTGAGGGGGCAGAGGGGCAGAATCCCCCCTCCCCTGCAGGCCATGGAGCAGCTGTTTAAAAGCTTGTATCTACCAAAGGCAGTAACTGTAAAGAGTTGCTTTTGCCCCAAGTTAACGTGCACAGAAAGGGGGCTAAATGCAACTCCCTTTTCTTGGCTTGGGTGCTCAGAGGAAAGAGGAGAAACTTGCTGTTTGGGAACAAGAAAGAAGAGACTGCCTTTATTGAAAGAAAAGCCATAAAGAGATGCACCCCTCCCCACACCAAAACAAACAAACAAAAAAGCCAAAGCTAAATAACCCCTCGGCTCCACACTGTGGATCACAGCATCACAGCTCTTTGTTGAGCCCCATTCTGCAGAGATTTCTGGCTCCTTGATGCATTTTGAAGCTCTCTTGCTATTTAAATTATCCTTAGGAGACAGCCTTGTGTCTTTACTTGGCTGCCTTTGCTTTTTTCCCATTCCTTTTTTTTCTTGATGAGTCATTCTACCAGCCTCTACCCTCTCATCAGATAGACCAGACAATGAAGTCACTGGGGTTGCCTGAGAGCAAAATTGGCCCCATTATCCACAACCACTGTGCCTTGTCACTGATAATATACTGCTCACAGGCTGGCCCTCAAAGTAGGATGGAAAATCACCAGGGACAAGAAACCTTCTACCCAAACAAAAATATTTGTTGAAGTTCTTCTGGTGTGTGTTTTAAATTTGGTGAAATGCTTCCAGCTGAAAACAGGAAATCATGCACGAATAAAGCTGGTGTTATATTTTGTCAATGTAGGAGGGAGAGCAAATTATCTGATAGTGTCCCTTGTGTGCACCAGCTTCAGCCTTCTGAAATTAGCAGTGGCAGGAGACTTTTATTGGTGTTCCAGTGTAAACCAGAAGACTTTATAACAGAAGGAGAGGAAAGAAGGATGCTTGACAAAACTGATTCTTCGCCAGCTCAGCACAGAAGCTAGGTTAAACTCTCATTTCTAGAGGAACATGGGTGGAGAAATACCTGCCCCAGAGAACTTTATTCTAGAAACAAAACACACCAAATATGAGAAGGAAAACAAAGCAAGGATGAGGGAAGTGACGTTTTCAAAAGGATGTGGCAGATCAGTAGTTGCCTAGAACCAAGAATGGTACTTGGGCTTTCTGAATCTCAGAGACACAGAACTCTGTGAAACACAGAGAGAGACTGATAGTGCTGATGGCTTGTGGTCTGCTCAGTGGAAACAACAAAGTGCAGCTGGTCTTTTTGGATCTATAGTAATCTGATGAGGAATTCCACAATAACTGCTAATATGAAACCTTTTACAAGTCTAACTACTTGCATCAATGAAGGACAGAAGAAAAGCTGAACAGGAAAGAAACTAGGTCTTGCAAAACCATAGCCTTCATAGAGACCTCTCTTCCTTCCTTTTGGTATTTTTAACAAGAGGAAAACCTTTTTGTTGCTTGGCTAGTCCATTCCTAGAGTTGTGCCCATCAGTGGGCTTTGGAGAGACTCAAGTGGCTGAGTTTTATCATCTGCCAAAGCCAATCATTCTTTTGATTCAAAACTGGTGCCCTGTCATTAATTATTTTTTTGCATCACTGTTCTGAACACAGCTGAGCCCCCGCGCTTCTGTGCCCTCTATTAACTTGGTATAAAAAGATGCTTTCTCTTCCTGCTGTACCTCCAGCCCAGGAACCCTGAGTGCATTGCTAAAGGTGACTGAAATCTGCTGGGAGAAAGGAGAATCAGAGCTCGAGGTGCTGCTCAGGCTGCTCTTTACGTCATGTCTGCAGAGACCACAGACAGTCTCAGCAGTGCTGAGCCAGTGACACTTCCATCCTCCCTCAGAAGGGAGAACCTTATGTTTGCAAACTCGCCCCAGGAGCGCAGTCCAGAAGGTGACTACTTTCATCTGTCTGTTAAAATCATCTTGCACTATTTTTCCAGCCTGATTCTATCTTACCAACTGTCTGGCTTGACTATTTTGCTGTGATTCTTGCTTGCAGTTTGTCACTCTCGTGGAAGATTAGCTCTGTGTGTGTGTGTGTGTNNNNTGCTTTGTGTTGTTGTGTGTTTTTTTTTTTTTTTTTTTTTTCTTTTTCTCTCTCTCCTTTTTTTTTTTTTCCCCTCCTCTCATTTCCCAGTGTGGCATTTAGGATGGAGGCTGAAAATATTGAACAAACTGCTGATGTCCCCAAGATTCAAATGTGTGAAAGAGACTCGTAAATGAGTCTAGCACACTCAGAAACATTCTTAACATCTGTTCAAGCAGGAGTCCCAACTCCCTTTCTCTGAAAGCACAGTTTGTCCTCCCTGTTACTTAAAACTTCAGATTTCTTTAGATTTGAATAATAGCAATGTGGAGCTAAGGAAAACAAACCCTCTGATTATGGATGCAGCAGTTACAATGGGAGGTGTGGTGGGGATGGTGCAGATTGGAGAGTTTTAACTGCAGAGTGTCGTCAGTTTCTCTTATATTTAAGTTTTCTCCTTACATAGCAGTATGGAAAGTAGTTGGAAGCCCTCTGGGTTATGTCCCCTGGACTGGTAGACATTGGTTTAGTGACTGTTCTAACAGAGCAGGAAAAGAGCAAGTTATTTCCTCTGAAAATTTACTACTTAATAGAATGAAAGGCACTGTAAAACTTGATAAAAATAATTTTAGGCTTTTCTTTAATTATTCTCATATATACTCCTGTTGAGACAAAAAAAAATATCTCTAACTCACTCAAATTTTGTCTGTCAGTAAATATTTCAGGATTCTGTCCCCAAAATGTAGTTGCAAAACTCTCAACACTTCTGCAATTTAGTGAGAGAAAGGCTATAAATAGCCAGCCAGACAGAGGCACAGCAGGGAGAGCCCAGCAGTCAGAGCTTCCAGCCTCTTTCTGCAACCACAGTAAAGAATTGCAGACACAAACATGACAACTGAAAAGAAAAAAGCAACTGGTAACTCTGAAAATAAGTAAAATAAATGGCTGCATTTCATAAAGATGCTGAATGGGCTCTGCAGTTTGCTGGGCTCTGAGGATGCTGCAGTATCCTCTGCTCGGGGATGAAGTCATGGCATTCCAGCCCACAGCCAGCGCTCCCAGGCTCTGAGCACGCAGCCCCTGCAGAGGGAGGATCCTGCTGCAGGATCAGAGTGTCTTGGGGAGCAGATCCGAGCTGTTATCCTGATGTCCAGGGCTAAATCCCACTGCTGGCCAGGACTGCAGCAGGCTGTGAGCTGGGAACAGGGGTTTGAGCACAGTTTTCATGCAGGTGGATGAGAAATCTGTGCGATATCATGAGTATTCCAAGGAATGGAACAACTTTAAGCACAATTAATCCATTAGCGTTCCCTGTTTAAGTGGCGTTTCTTGCTACAAATGTCTTGTGATGCTAACAATAGTGGCTCCATTGCAATTATTCTACCTTTTAAAATCCATACCATGGCTTTTACTTCTTTTTGATAGAGAAATTATTTAAGGCATGAGTCTTGTTGCTGATGTGGTACAGAAAGACGAAATACTTTTCCTCTGGAAGGTTAATGTGCTGCAAGTCTTCCCATCATTAGGAACAAAAATATACCAGCAGGTGGGATATAGCCAGAACAGAGAGCTCTGTGAAATTCTGCTTAAAACAGGCAATAAAACTAGCAATGGCATTTCAGCTTAGAGGCCTCCTGCAGCAGTGATCTATAGTACCAAGCAGAAATCCCATGGAATATACCTGTTATTTCAAGAACAATGACATTTTTGCAACTGTGATAACAATTTTCCAAGTGCACATGGGTCCTTAAAAGCCTGACAAGTGTTCTTTCCTGAGAAAAAGGTCGCTTTCAAAATCCCTCTAACACCAGCACAAGGACATCAGTTAAAGCTGATTACTCTTGGTTGTGTAATCACTTTCAGGGAAGCTTGGAATTTATCAAATCCATATAGAAACCCAGAAAGTTTTGAGCTGGGTACGTGAACTGGGCCTTCATGCTTTTGTCTCGTCTTCATTTTGGACTGAGCAAGATTTAATTCTGTTCAAAACCAGTTTTGCAGTTGGACATGGTGATACCATGAGCTGAACCTCCAGGTTCAAGCATCTGGTGCCTGGTTTTATTCCTGTGGTTTGCCTCTCGTCCCTTCCCTTTCCAGTAACAAACAAAAACTTATTCCCATCAAACTATTCTGCTTGTGGGTGCTGCTTCTAACAAACTTAGTATTCGTCTACCTAAGTCTTTTGTCACCAGCAAGAGGGAGGAAGAGCTGGAAAATGAACTTAGTGTGCATCCTACTCTAAAAGATTTCTTCAGGAAAATCTTTGTATAATGAAAGATTTGCTTTTCTCTTTGTTTTTTAGTGCAGTCCATCTTTGGGGTTTGATTTTTAATTCGTATCTCACACTTGCAGGTCTGTCACGGTACAGTGCAAGTGGGAAAAGTTAAGTGTTTTGGTGTAGGACAGGTTTGAAAATAACCTCAGTATTTCACAGGAAAGGGAAATCAATAAGGCCAGCGGGAAAGAGAAGAATGGGTGTATTAATAAACCAAGACTCTGAGTACAGAGGGGTCAGGAGCTAAATGTAGCTGTACCTGCAGTCTAAAGGATCGTTCCAGGCACCAGAACCAGGACGTGGTGGGAGGCTCAGAAGCGTGGCCTACTTGTAGATAGACACAAAAAATGTGGGTTGCTGGCTTCTTTTTTTGGCTGAGGAGGGGTGTTTCCCCATTAGGATACAAAAATAGTAATTCCAGAAAATAAACTCAACTCCCAGACAAACTTTCGGCTAAATTGCATTCTGCAGGGTAAGTAGATTCTGTGAGAGCAGCAAAATGCATTTAAACTGGTGAGTAGCTCTGATATTGAACATGCCTGATCTGGGAGGGTAAAGAACTCTCAGGACTCGCTTTTCAATATTTTTCAGTAACTCACTTAGGCATCATTAATCTAGTATATATTTAGTCGATTTTCTGACACAGTTCAAATGATAGTGCCATTTATTTGGAGGGCAAACACCCACCCAGATACCTCCTTTAAAAAGCTTCCACCTTTTGAGTGCACTAGATTTGCTGATATTGATAGTGCCATTTCCCACCTCATTTCTGTGAATTTGCTCCTGGATTTATAATACATTTCATTCTTGGTCTTAGATGCTTTCTCAAAGTGAGCTCTGAGAAAAACAGAATTTGGGTATCCATACATGAAAAGACAGTGGGAAAGCTCTGTATAATTTAAGACTAATAAGATAACATTCACAATAAAGTTTTAGTATCAATGACAGGTGAAAAGAAAGTCCAAATAAGAAGAAGGAATGGCTGGTTTTACACAAAACCAATTCTTGTCTTGACTCAGGACCACTTACCCCTCTGCTTCACGTTTGGAACTGGTCTAGTTAGACTAGTTTAGAAAGAGTTTTGAAAGACTACTTATAACCTCATAACTTGGGACTGAATTGAATTTTCCAAGGCTCCTCTAAGATGATTCTACACAGAAGAAAGCAGTGGCAGGATTAGAGTTTACAGGCTTTGATCAGTAGTATTTTGCCATAATACTCTTTTCCAGAAATATTCTTACCTACTAATTCCTGAGGCTTATTATAGTTCCTATTAGTTACTACTGTTTGCCACATTTCTTTGACATATTTCTGCCTCTTTTTGGCTGCTGTTCTTGTTCTGTCTTGTTCCAACAGGTGCTGGTGTATTATCATACCAAATAAATGTAGTTTCTGAAATGCAATTAAGCTGCAGAGACAGCAGAGGTAATTCCTGCCCATGAACCTGAATTTCATGGCTTGCAGTGCCACTGACTTAGCACATGACCTTGGATGAATTTCTTCATTAGGAGAATGGGGCTGATCATTTACCCCCAGGGCACAGTACTACAGAGTTACAAATGGCAAAAGCTGGGGAAGTACAAATTTCTTTGGAACTCTCCCAAATTCTGTCCATTGACCATATGCTAAAGGACATTATGGCAGAGAGTCTGTCTTACCTACTCTGTGGGGACAGCAGAGTATTTCCTGTGCCAGTGGGAGGATGTTTAATGGCCAGATTTGTTACTCCGGGGTGCTGGGATGTGTGAGAGGAAATCTGCAGCAGGGTGGGTTTGTAATGCAGCGGTGGCAGAGCAGCCTGTGCAGCCAGGTGAAGGAGGTGCTTCAGCTATAAATCCACAGCTGCTCTGTGCATTACTTAGGCTACTTCATCATTTCAACCCTCCCTGAGAACAAACCAGCAGAAAATATATTAGTATGTTTTATTTCCTTGTTTTCGTCTGCATTGGCTGCCCTGATAAAAACACTGGCTCTTCTTACAGACCTCACCTTTTCTCTTTGTCATCTGTAGTGCTGAATTCAGAGGCAAAAGGGGATGAGTTGTACTCCACCACAGGGTTAATTTATCTGAGGAAAAGAATTTGATGCTCTTGGGATCTTTCTTGTGCACCTAACTGTATGTTAAATATCAAAATGGCATCAATACCAACCTAGGTTTCAGCTTTGGGGATGCCAGCACAGAGGTGAAAATCTAATGTGGGCATGGTCTGAAATAGAGCACATAAAAAAAATTCTATCTTGGACAATTTTTGCAGTAATTACCTTATTTTATAAAATGTGATGGGGTTAATGGATATAGGAGCAGATCAACCTAAATGAAATATTTTCTCTAAAATGTGAAAATATTTAAATCCAGGAATGCCTGCAGTGCCTAATGGGGATTTGAAAGCTCTCAATTTGTGCTTCTAGAATTCTGTGTGGGGAGGGATTGCCACACACCTGGAAACCCAGACACCTCCAGCACAGGCTGCCCTTTCTTCTCCTGCCAGAAAGGCCTCACCATGGAGTTAGAGTATGGACAGGGAGCTCAGCTGAGAGAGGAGGGTAAAGCAATAAAACTTCAAATTCTGGTCCTTCCAGCACCCAAGTATTTGTTTGTCCATTCTCCCTCCCCTAAACATGAAAATGGTTTTGAAAGCTGTAATAACTGTTTTGTATTCCTTTGATTTCTGACTAGGTCAAACTCAAGGCAGGTTTTAGAGGAGTAAGAAAATGTTAATAAGAATAAAAGAGAAAGAAAGAAAATGATAGGATTGTACCCTTTGGACATGTATTTTTTTATTGTGTCCAAACTAAGCTGTTTTGACATTTTGAATTTCACTTTCTGCAAGGTCCATGTGAGAAAGAAAGAAAGAATGTGCTTCAGTAACTATTTCCCAGGAACTTCTTCACCAGCTCGTTTCCATTGTCTAATGCTGGGTCCAGCCCAGCCCTGGTATTCTCTTGGCTATTATCTAGTCCAAGCTTTATTCTAATTTGATACAAATTCCTTTTAGCTAAGCTGTCAGAGCATTTTCCTGAGCAAACACAAATCAAATATCTTATCTGAGCTAAGTCTGTGCTCTTGACTTCCACACAAACTTGAGACATGAGGGGATGTTTGCTGTTACTGAAGGCACCTGACAACCCCTATTAGTGTCACCTAATGAAATGTATTTGTGGTTCATGTCAGGGTTTTTTTTTTCTTCCAAAAACAAACTCTTATTATTTTCTGCTGAGCCATCAGTGTGCCTTTTTTAAACAAAGGCTCATCTGCCTTTATGATTTTGATTTGCAAGATGCCCATAAAACTTGAAGCAAATATTTGCTCTGCATTACACAAACCAGGAATTTAATTACTTGTTTTATATCTTCTTGATATCTTTCTATAACCTCTCCAAAAATAAAACACGATGGCAGCAATGAAACATACCTTCCCAAATGTCTGCATTCATTACTGGTACCAATAATCAAGGCTCTGATTCAGCAGAGCTCTCGAGTGCCTGCCCTAATTTTAAGCACAAATAGTCATATGAAGTCAGTTAATCATTTTTCATATCTATGTTTTAGAGCCTTTCATTGCTGCCAGTGCTGCTGATCCAGCCAGGCTGTTCCCAGCTACAAACAGCGTGGCTTTCTTGGGGAGCGTGTCTCGGAGTTTTGTTAAGTCAGGAGTCACTAAATTATGCAACGTTTAACCAATTCTTCTTCATGAGGCAAACGCTGCTCCCATGGAAGTCTGCAGCAACATTTCCTGCTTTCAGTTAGAACAGAAATAGGCTCCAGTGGAACAGATTATGAGGATTTTATTCATTTCACTAGGGATGTTGACTACTTAGACACACAAGAGGGTAGAATACTTTTTCTTTCATCAGTAAGCTAAAAACTTCTCAGGAAAAATAAATGGTTGTTATGCTGTAAATGTTACCAGTGGGCATCATGTCCCACTGGTGTAGATCCATAGCCCCTTCACATCAGTGTGGAAATGCAGACTGTTGAACCAGAAGAGATGCTGAATGGCAGGGGAGTGGGGAGAGACGGGGAAGGATGTCGCTGGTTTAGCCACTTTTAGAATGCAATGGAGCGATAATGTCAGAACAAGCTGTACTTTTTAGGAGCAATCATTCATTCACTACTGTCAGGATTGCTATAACCTATAGCAAATGCATCTATTCAGTGTTCTCGTGCGACCCGAGTGTGGGGAAGGGAACTTCAAACCAAACTGTCAGGTTTGTGCTTCGCGAGTTTGACAGCAAACCCACTCACCAAGTCTGATGGTACTGTAAATATATACTGGGAAATAGAGCCGTCACTGACAGACTCACCAAACCCAGACTCTCCTTTTGGAGCGGACCTTCTCCAAGATAAATGGTGTATAATACAGCCAAGGGAGCCAATTTGTACAAGGATCATTTTAAAACATGAGGCGTAGCCATCAGTGAGCCCATGCGTGTGTTGTGAGCCAAGTTTGGCTTGCATGGTTTGAGGGAAGGAAATGATGTAGGTGATTTTTTTCACACACACGAACAATGTATGTATATCCTTCCTGTCTAAGTTTCAAGAAGACTTTTATCATAGTTAGTGCCCATGGGTGGCATTGCTGTGAATAGCAGAGGGGGAACAGAATCACTGTCACTGCAGGATCACCACCGGGTTGCGGTTGGTGTCTGCAGCAGCAGATTCGGGTGGAAGCAGGGTGGGCTGAGGGATGCTCTGCCTTACGTGTGAAGTGATGCCAGGGAGCCCCTGGAGAATGTTTTCTCTATGCCCAGCAGGAACTTTTTCCTGCTTCACCAACTGCCTCAGAAAGGGAAAGGGAGAAGAGTTGGCAAGCAAGTACACTGATCCTGTCCACCCTTAATCAAGCGGATCACTAACCATTTATTGCCATTACAACAAAACTCTGACAAGACCCATAAAAGACTTGTTTCTGAGTGAGATGGAGGAAGCCTAAATTAATCCCTGCTGAACATCAGGACACAGCTATGGTTCTGCTGCTGGCCAAGACAGCATTGAGTCTGCAAACGCTCTACCTGGAGATCTGTGCTGGGCACCAAGTGTGCTTTGCTGGGTTTCCCTAAAGCACTGCCTTGCTGTCACTCCCAGCAGCATCAGTGGAATGTGGTGAAGGGCCTCAAATAACTGAGAGCTGCCGGAGCTCCTGACTGACATCCCCCCACTCATCTTAGGAGCCAGTGCAGAGTCGGAAGCACTTGTACGTCCTTACAGTATTTTTGCGTGGATATCATTGCCTCCTAGATTTGATTTTCAGCGATGAAGTGCAATTTGTACAATGTGTGGAAACGGTCTGATACCACCGTGCTCGAAGGAAACTGCAGCTGGAAGCATGATCGTGTTCCATTCCAGGCTAATAGAAAAATGCAACAAGATCAAAGGAGGGGAGGGAGAAATGTCCCCCGATTCACGCAGGGAAAGGACAGTTCCCCACATCACCTGCACGGTGCCTGGCTTCTCCAGCAGCAGAGCCTCTCCTGCCCCCCGTTCCCCTCCCCGCTCCAGAGGGGTGCTGTCTAAGACAAAAGAGCAAATGCCGTTGTGGAGAGCAATCCCTGCTTTGCTCCCAGGGCAGGCCTGGAGCGGGTGGAAGCTGCGTGAGCTCGGCGGGCCTGGCCTGGCGCTGACCTCGCCCTGCCCGGCTCAGGTCAGCGCCATTGAGCCCCAACAATGCCATTGACACGGAGCTCCCCGGGCCCCCCGAGCGCCAGTCACAGCCCATTTTGCTGCATAATGCTGGATCCTCCTGTGAAATGTGCCTCTGTCTTGCTCTGCCATCCGGGCTCGGCCTGCATAGCAACTGCGAGAGCAGGGAGGCCGCAGTCCCAGCGCTCGGGGCGCCCAGGCCTGCCAGGGCTCAATAATCTGTGGTTGGAATTGCTGGGGAGGGGGGGGGTTTCAATAATCCTTGGCTGGAATTGCTGGGGGGGGGTTTCAATAATCCTTGGCTGGAATTGCTGGGGGGATGCTCAATATTCAAAGGGGTGGCTCTGAGACGCCCCTGGGGCTGCGGAGATAGGGGTGGGTGTGCGACAAACGCAGGTCTGGGCTCCCGAGGGAAGAAATAAAAGTGTGATTGATCCCGTTTTAAATCCAGGGGCTAAAATAGCCGCCTTGAAAATGTCAATACCTCTTTAAATGTGGGTGGCATGTAAATCACAACCACATATGCAAAGAGCGACAAAGATTTAAAGAGTGCTGGGGCGAAATGAGTTTACTGGCTTGCGTAAGGGACTGAGCAACACCCGGGAAGGAATTATTTTAACCACCAGGATGGTAACAGTCCTTAGATCCCGACTCCAGGGTGCAATTTTTTGATTTTTTTCTTTTCCAAGACCATCTATTTTTACAAAAATAATTTTAAAATAAGTTTGACATTTTGCGCGAGGAGCTGTTGAGAAATTCCTTATATAACATTAGCTCAGCGAAATATTAAAAGCTTTGCTGCGCTGAATTTGAGTGCGACTGTTTGTTCCACTTACTGGGGTCCCTCCTCTGTCCCCTCCCCCTGCTCCTTTTTCCATATTGAAAGATAAAATATAGGTACGGCAAACTGTTACAAATCTAAATTCCGCAGCCACAAATACTGTAGCAAATAATCTTTTACACCCTCCCTTCCCTTCCTCCTCTCTAAAATGTATTTGAAACACAATTACTGTGTTTAATGATTCAATTTGTGAAGACTTTGTCACTAGGACAATGAAAGTGGCTCAAGTGTGATAAAGCAAACATACCAATAAACCTTGTTTTTATTGATTTGTAGGAAGCTCAATTGTCTGGGAGAAACAGAGAGAGCTGACATCACCCCCTGGTCCCCCTGGAATGCAGTGATAAGTGTCAGCCTATTTTTCTTACAGGCAATTTCTCTGGCTATGTGATGTCTGGCTGCAAATTTAAAGTAAATGACATTCCACAATCNGGAGGGAGGGGGGGGGGGGGGTGAAGTCTGCATTATTTGTTTTAGAATTTAAAATAATTTTGTGTCTGAAAATTTCACCAGTGTCTAGACAAGATGTATTGCTTGCCTGCTGAAAATATTAAAATTTTGTAATGTACAGCCGACAAAGCCACTTTCATAGTAAACATACAGATTCAATTTAAGATTTTTAGGCTTCTTTTTACAGCATATTATATTATTATTACCGCTGGGGGAGCCAGATTAAATCTAATTCGGGTAGTCAAACACGGCACCACTCTGTTCAGGCCGAGTTGTCACAGCATTTTCTTTAAAAGCCTCTTAAGCATTTCAACATTTTGCATTTTGTTGTGTTTCAGCACTAATGCAGCAGCACATCTGAAGGGGACAGTGCCGGGGCAGCTGTGCATGCACACACAGGGTGCTCACACGAGCAATGTGAGCAGCATCCTCCTTAATTTTACACATTCCTTTACTTTCCATAGTCTGTTTGAAAAGGCTAGGCAGGGAATTTTAGGAATATGCATAGAAAGATCTTGGGTAAAGGAATCACTCGATCTGTGGTCTCTGTGTCTGTATTATCAATGAGACTTTTTGCAATTTTAGCTAAGTTGAGTTTTGTACCTACACTAAAATTGAAATTGATCACGAAATACTGTTTCTTTCATGAAAATTATCACATCTCTCTAATTGTGCTGCCTTTACTCAAATGCAAGGTTATCTTAAATCAAAAAGTGCCTGGGATGTTTTAAGGCAAAAAATATTTGCAACTACTTGTTTTCTCTTTTAATCTATTCAGCATATGCTCCCTGAAGTGTACAGCTTGTGTGGAGATAAGAGTGTGCATGTGGAGTTAGCTCCCTTCAGCTGGTGGATGGGCAAGAGGAAATAAAGAAATATTTCTGTCCTAGTGGGAGAATTGAAGATATGCTGTGGATTTTCAGCTTCTAAGGAATGGAAAACATGTCTGACTGAATTTCAGTTATATTCTGTTACATATGTAGTTTTTTGTCTAGCAGTCTCAAAGCATATATAATACATTATAGCACATTCATCAGCGTGAATAGACAATATTATTATTTTTCTTGGGGCTGAAATAGGATCCAGATTTGGTATGTGGGTATGTACTTAACTTGAAAATATGCTATTTATTTGGACATATTTAAGTACATCAACAGAAGCTGGATGAAATGTTTTTGCTATTCAAGCTCATTAAAAAAGAAAAACTCCTGTAAGTAAAGCTTGTTTAAAAACCAAATTAATTCCGTAATTGTTCCTTTATCATAAAAATACACTTCCTAAAGTCAGGAAAAAGAGTTTTCTGGTAGCAACATTCACCACAAAGATGCTGGATAAGAGCAAAATAAACCAGGCCACGAACACTGAATACAAAAGCTGTGTTTGTCCTCCATCTGTATTTGTTCGACTGTTTGGTAACAGGTATCAGGCTCTCTAGAGCCCCAAAAGGCCCCTTCCTTTCCCCAGTAAACAAAATGAGTTTTTCACATTCCAGCCACCAGGCTGAGGTACAATTAAAGGCAATACACTGCGATGAAGAGAGGCACAGCTTGGTCACCGGGGACTGTGGAGCTGATTGCTGTGTGAGAAAGTACCAGAATTTTGGAAGCCTTTAACAAATCTCCCTCTTCGGTTCTTTAATGCTCACGTTTTTACTGTAGTGAACGAATCTTACATCTTTCTTCAAGCTTCTTAGTAACTGCCCTCTGTTCCTTATTAAAAGTTTTGTGTTTCCAGCATTTCCAAATGCCAGTTCTCAAAAATCATGAGCCGGGCCTGGGAAAAAGGAATTATGACTTTGGCTTAAACCGATGTACTTTGAATTCCTTTTATTTGCCTTCTCTCTTTGGAGCTGTTAAGGATACTGGCACTTCATCTTTTCAGGCTTCTTTCCACAGCTTTGAGAAGTGGAAATATAACTTTTTAAAATGAAAGATGAGATTGCTTTGCAATGCATGAATCTGGCAGCTGAGGCTTTAAAAAAGCAAACCCATGAACTATCGTGAGACTTGCAGTTCAGAGTATGTTTTGAGTTGCTCTGGATATTAATGCTGGTTCCACATTTTGAATATGTCAAAGTGTGACTTTCTGAAGAGATGGTGATTAGAAAATATTTTGTACATCACACTATCATCTTATCCATCAGCTCTCCCAAGACAGTTCACACTATTCCAACACTGTCTCTCTGACCCTTTCCCATTACTCAAATTCTACAAACTCTTTGTCTTTTCTAGCAGAAAGTTTTCCCTCATACCTAACTAAAGCAGTAGGCCGGTCTTCCAATCCTTCCCATCAGAGGATGCATAATTCCTCTTCCCTTTGCAGCAGCCATTTACATATTTGGAGGAATATTGTTTTATCTGTCAATCTTGTACTGTCTGAACTAAGCCCTCAGATCAAAGGTGGTGTATTGTATTGCAGTTTAGAACCAGTTTACACGTATTTCCCACTGGAGTGTTTTTGGTTCCACTGCTTGTCGTGTCAGAATTAAGCCCCAGCTATCCTGGAGCCCTCATGGAAAGGCCCTGGCAGGGCTGTTCTTGCCTTACTGCCTTTTGCATTCTTCTTTTCAAACTGCATGCAAGCTTTGTTTTTGTTTTACGTTTAGGGTATTTGAACAGACAAAATACCTTTGAAAAGATAACACTGACAAAATTATAGGGGCTTGCATGAGCTGGGTAAACACTGGAAGAAATGCTTGTATCAGCAAAATAAAAATAGCAGATAAGCTTTGAACTAAGGAGATTCTCCTGTTGAGATACATCAGTGAGTAAACAAGAGGTTGGTGCCTTAAAAGAAAGTGAAAATAACTGGGAATGTGTGTGAGAACGATCTTGAATTGAGGCACATCTCCCTACAAAGGTGTGTTTTTTACCAAAAACATTCAGGAAGGTATTCAGGTGCTTTCTAGGAAGGTGCTGCTTCATGCTACTGGAACAGGAACTCCTGTGAGTAGAAAAGGAGGAGCAGAATCAATGATAACCATTCCTTTTTGGAGAATTTAGGAGCGAATCCTCATTTCTTCACACAGTTTTGGGAATAAAATACCTGACAGTGTAACTAGTGACTAATTAGAAGATGGGACTACCAAGGGACTTGAGCCATTTGAAGTGTGACAAGCAGGAAATGGGTTGGCAGTGCTGGGGTAGCACAGAGAGCCCTGGGTGGGCTGAGGTTAACGAGGCTGTTGTCCTGACAGCTGCCATTTCACTGGAAGTTGTTGATCTCACCTTTGGAAAGATGCTGCAACTACCCCTTGGCACACAGCAAGGCCTTCAATTAGAGAGTGCTCAAAAGCTCATCCAACCTTTGCAGCTTGTGGCCCATCTTAATTACTTTTTATTGTAAACTCATGGTCAACATTTAATGAGGAAATTAATTACCAAAGGGATGATAGAGAACTCCACTTAGGGAGTAATTTTTTTTTACAATTTTGTCCAGAGAACAAGCACTGTGGTTGTGCCATTCTCCTAACAGAGTGCTTCTAACAGGGTGCTGCCAACAGAGGGAGAAAGTTTGAGTAACTTAAAAATCATACCTGACTTCAGGATCTTTGAGGACTTTGTGCAAAACTAGAGGACTAAACTCATAGGAGGCTGCTAAATGCTTTGCAGCAGTTTTTCATCTTTGCAGTTTTCCCCTTGCTCTTGGACAGCCTGGCTGGATTCATCTCACCTACTGGAGGGTGTCCACAATGTGGCATCCCTGGATGAAACAGTCTTTCAACTTCTTTTGTACTCAGTGAAGAGAAATAGGCACTTCAGAGGTGATACCTGGGCTTGCAGCTGGCTAGTGAAAGAGGTTGGATGAATTACACTGCAAGTGTGATTGCCCATGGACTATAAAAGAAGTCCAGCCAACAAATTCAGCCAGATTTACCCGAAATTAGGGACTGTTTAACCATCCTTAGGTGCCTGTGCATGCAGGACCTTTCTCGATCAGCGTTGCTCATTCAAGTGGGTGATACTCAGAGGTGCAATGGCCCAGATGCTGCATTGTGGCAGACCTGGGTTTGATACCTTCAAAGCTGCCTGGTGTGAACTTCAGGAGTATTTTCCCTCTTAGGATCTGAGTGTTGAGCTTACCCCTGGAGGGAAGAATAGCAGAGCTGTCCTGCAGAGCTGACTCCTGGTTTACGTGCTGGTGCTGTAATTACATTGTGTCCAAACCTTCTCCTGGCTGCAGATCAGCTTTGGTGCACTGCAGGAACAAGAACTTCTTCCCCACCGCTGCCTTCGTGCTTCTCTGAAGAAGCAATGTTTGTAGCTTATAGTCATACTTATAAAACTGAAGCCCAGTTATAGCTGCAACCAACTTTTATAGCTTGGTATTAAGAAGACTACGTTTTGTAATATAATTAGGGTATTTTAAATTATCTTCTTTATATTTACTGTCGATCTTAAAACTGGTGATGATTAATTTATTTTTTCTAATGTAACTCATTGCATAATGTTGGAAGCTCCAGAGGCTCTCATTTTCAACTGTGTGTGTTAGGAAGAATCTGGATCTCAGGGCTGTTCCCTCCCATTTGCTGGCTGCAAGGCAGACTGACAAAAGCAGCTTTCTTGCCAAAGTTCTACTGAGAATCTGCACCTCCCATTCCCAGTGAACCTGAGTGGCCTTTGGCTTCCTTGCTGGAACACACCCTGTGAGTCAAGTCAACGATTGGAAAAAAGCCTCTCAGATTCCTTCTTTCCCAGTGCACAAGCCTTGTGTCAGGTCACAGAAAGGGTGAGAGGTGAAAGGGAATGGTCAATGGACGTGAGAGCTCTGGAGAGCCACCAGCAGGAGTAGCAGTTCCAGCCTGGTGGTACTGACAGCACCCTTGGTGCAGCATCCATCCGCAGCCAGTCCCTGCCCCCCGTGACACCCAGCGTGGGATCTGTCGGATCAGCTGCTCGTGGCTGCACCATGGCACAGGGCTGGGAGTGAGGGACACGTATTTGTAACCACCAGCTGCCACCAGAGCCAGCTGTGTGACTTTCTCTCTCCACTGAGAGTCTGAACGTGTCCAGGGTCACGCCTTTGGGGCTGTGCTTTTCTCAGAGGTAGCTGTGTTTGTATGTTTTTTCTCTCCTTGTTGGGTGTCTGCAGGTTCCTGAGGGGCTGCTTTCTTTCTGGCTGGATTTTCTGGGCAAAGAGGACCTTAAAAGATACTTACAAACTGCAGCTGTTTTGCTCCTAGTGTTTAAATCTACAGTAGATTGTCAAGTGAAGGCCATACTGAATAATTTTAGATCTTGTCTGAATTTCACTGACGTGCTTTTCAGGTTTCCAGTACATATGCCCGATGCCCTTTGGCCTTTCTAGAAAATCAGCGAAAGAACTGCACAGGCAGTCCCTACCCAGAAAACAGCGTGTTTATAAAGCTGCAGTGTAGATGGATGTGTCTTAGTTAAAACATCAGTCTTCCTATAGGACTAATTGGCCTGATGCCAGTCCTTGAAGAATGAAGCTGTTCCAACGTGTAATCAAGTAGCTCCTGTGGGCCCCCAACTGCTGCCTTAATATAGCCCTACCTGCCACCGTGCCGAGAGGGCTTTCATTCCCAGCCAAGCAGAACAATCCCCCTTTGGAGAAGAGCAGCTTTGGAGTATTAATGTATTTGAGTTTTCTCCAGCCTTGGGGGAAGGGAAGCCGCACGCTCTAAACAAATGGAGATTCTTATATCAATTGTTTGTGCCTTAATTATTGCAAAGGATAATTAAGGAATCCCACAGGGACTTGGGCTGTAAAGCATTGAAGGACTTCATCATTCGCTCTATGCTGGCAGGCTCAAGATTTGTGATGACAAGGCACTCTTCTCTGATCTCTTAGAGGATTTAGCCTAGGCTTTGTGAAGCCCATGATAACTGGGTGTCACACGCCGGGCACTTCTGGAGTCTGTGCACGTCCATATTTCATTGCAGACAAAATTAAAAGACACTGGTGCATAATCCAGGTTAGTTGACCCCAACCTTTGCTGGCTCTGGGCAAGAATGCTGTGCAGGAAATGCACTGAGATCATCACCTGCCCCCTGGTCCTTGGCTTTAGTGCAACCTTCTGCTATTATTAATTATCTTCTGAGGTTACAAGGACTATGGGGAGGGGTAGCTGGCAATATTTTTCAGAGTTTCTTTGGCTGTCCTATTTAAAAAGCAAATTGTGTACTACTACATTCTCACTTCTTTCTCTTGGGATGAAATATTTTCACCCACGTGCACAAACAGCGTAAGAACAGGGTCTAAAGGAGTTGCCCAGTCCAACTCTGCCCTGTAGCAAGATCAGCTTTACTTACATCACTCTTGATAGATCTTTGCCCAACCTTGCTTAACTATTTCCAGTGTCTTCTGCAAAATTGCCTGTTCTGCACTCTGAGACATTAACAGAAATAATGGAGCCAGACCTAAAACAGCTCTTCAGGATATCCACTCAAAACATGCTTCCAATTTGACAGTGATTTCCTATTAAATATTCCGTTGCATAGTTTTTCAGCCTCTTGCATCCACTGCTGAGTTACTTGAAGATCAAATTTCTTAGCTTGCCTATAAGAATGTCTCATGAGTCAGAGTCAAAAGACTTGCTTAAAACAAGCCATGACAACTGTTGTTTCTCCTCTATCCCCGAGCCTGTAATCCTGTCATGGAAAGAATAGAGCTTGGTTTGACATCATCTGTTCCCAGTAGCTCTATGTTTGTGCTTGCTGATTTTCTTGTTATCTTCTGTGGGTTTACAAGTGGTTTCATTCTTTTGTTTCGGTATCTGTGCAGAAGCTGAAATTTATTTGCCAGACAGTAATTTCCCAGTTCTTCATCTCCTGCTTTCCGGTGGGTGCTGTGCTGGTCTTCTGCCAGAGCTCTGGCCCTTCCCTGTCCCTTAGGAATCCTCAAAAACAACTGCTAACAACTCTTGAGATTGTTTCCAAAGTACCTGAGGGTAAATGGTATCAAAGCCAGCTGGGTGGAAAAGCCTGTAAAGAATAAAAAATAAAATAAAATAAGGTTCTTCCTAATCAAAATTTGTCCTCCCTTGTCACATGTGGCAGCTGTGGCAGTGCTGGCTCCTGGGATGACTGCCCAGCTGCAGAGCAGGTTGAGGTGGGTGTCACTGTGCTGGCTGTCCCTCCAACACAGAGTTTTATTATTATTTCCCTTGAGATTGTGCCTACAAACACCAGGATGCCCTTATTTTAGACATTATGAATACATAAATAGGCAATAGTTGCTCTAAAGAGTGTGCATTTATAAAGAGAAGAGAGGTAAAATAATACAACATACATGCAGGACTGGGAAAGTGCATGGAGAGGGAGAGATGGACAAGCTGGATGTAGTCTTTGGTTTATGTGATTTTATTTTAATTTTTTGAAAAGTGGGATTCTTACCAACTGCAGTTGCTCAAATGAGTTGAATACCTGACTGTGAGATTTGACAGGGAGAAATAAGTGTAGTTTGTGAGCTGAGACAAAGCTCCTACACGTACAAGTCTGTGACAAAGATGCCCAACATGTTTGTTAAGATGTATTTCCAAGTCCCACGTGGCTATCAGTCACCCAGTATGCCTTGCATAAGTTTGTGATTGCACTAAGGGACACAACATCTGATCATAATGGAACAGTTTCTTCACCAAGTTTTGCTACATTTTTTTTTTGGCAGGGGGATGGGGTGTGGTATAAAATTAACCTGTTCTAGCTTGGGAATATCTATCTTTACCAACATA
Source organism: Oreocharis arfaki (assembly GCA_013398015.1). Lineage (NCBI taxonomy): Eukaryota > Metazoa > Chordata > Aves > Passeriformes > Paramythiidae > Oreocharis > Oreocharis arfaki. Next base: position 1,075,519 of record VZRR01000616.1, on the reverse strand, counting down.
ACTGCTTCCATAAGCAAATTTATAGTACAAATTCACTCAGGTCTTCCTAAATCCTTTGGTTATTCTCTCATTAACTCCACTGGGTGCTGGGATAAGCCCCCAAAGACTCAGGCAGCAATCTGAGGTGAGGTAAAAGCTCTGATCTGTGAGCTCGCACGCATTTGCCCATTCCTCTGAGTGCAGCTGCAGTAGTGCTTAATGCTGCATGTCAGAATGTACTTCCAAACTGCCTTGGAGTTTAGTAAAAATCCATTAGGCACTAAGTTTTCCCCTTTCTTGAAAGTGAAATCAGTTTAGCCTAGATAGGTACTGAAAGGTGAATGGTCTCTTAATGTGTGCATGGGCACCCAGGCTCAGTGGGTGAGAAGCAGCTCCAACTTTCTGTTGCTGTGGCTTGTAAGGCTGTGCAGAATTGGGAGGGAAAAATATGTGCTCTGAACCTGGGCCAAAGCTGACTTAAAGACTTTAAAACTCTGAGTTGCTCTGAAATAAAACAATTGGGACATTAGTCATATGGAGACAGGGCTGCTCGTTCCAGTGTGTCACAAGATGGACTGAGCCAAGTGGTGCACATGACACAAACACCTCCACAGTTTCTGCCTCAGGCTTTTAGAAGATCAGGCTATTTGAACAATAAAAGGAAGATAAACAGGGATGAGGTTTGGGGGGGCAATTTCTTTCTTAGTGTAGGAGGAAGGAAAATGCCCAACTGGTTCTTAAAGCCATTTCCTTGTTTTCAGTACCTGTGTTTCCCCCAGAAGATCCCTCTTCTAGAGCCTTCCTCAGGCAGTCGGGTCCATGAGGGAAAAAGCATGGCCAGAAAAAATCACGTGGTGGGACTGAGCAGTGGATTTGCAGAGCTGTGTGGGCAAGAACAAAACCTCACATGGGTTTCTGAGGTGCAAAGGAAAGCCAGACGACAAAAACACAGAAAAAACTGGAGACAGGAGATTTTGGACAGCTGTCCACCTTCCCTCTAAGTGCCCTATGCAGCTGAGTGGACAGTGACCTTTGCTGTTCTGGCAGTGAGACTGTGGCACAAATGTGGAATCACACACATGAAAGGGACTGAATCAAAATTTAATCAACACTTTTATTCTGTTCTCCAACTTGTGCTCATTGTTTTATATCTGGGCACGCTGAAGCCTGGAGTGATTGAGGGGGCTTGCTGTCATCGCAACTCAGCCTGCTCTTCATGCTGAGCACTTTGTGTTTCTCTGCCTGGAAAATTTCAAATAAAATGTCAGTCTGTGCATCTCATTAATCTGCTAACTACTAAGTTAAAGGTCTAAGTGTGTTTAAAAATGTAACATAGGTTTTAAGTTCAAGGATACAGCGAAGGTTAGAATCCTTTCCTTTGCTCCATCCATCCATGCTGTCTGCCAGTCATCTCACTCTTGTGCAGTTTGAATCCAAATGAGCCTAATGCAGAAGGGCCAGGATGGTACACTGGGTTGGCTTCAAAGCAGAAAGGAAGGTAGTTGAAGTAAAATCAATACTTTTGAAAGACAAAAGAGTTACAAAGCCTTTTTCCTTGAATACATCTATCCACGTGTCACGAGAAACCACCACCACCTTTGATGTTCATTTGGCAGCATTGGCAGCTGAGTCTTCAGCCTGTGTCAGTCTCAGAGACACTGAACTCCATCTCCTCCTCAAGGAGAGGGTTGTTGGGTCAAACCAGGGAGAGGTTGGCGAGCCTTTGAGCAGCCATCCTAGACTGTGCTGTGAATGGGCACTGGGTCTCTTGGGAAGCTGTTTCAGCTCGTGCAGGCGCCTTCTCCACACGACGTGTGCCATTTCAGTTCCCCCAGCACTAAAAGACCCATGTATTTTCTTTTTGATAATGTCGTGTTTATAGATCCATGTGTGTGTGTTTGTGTTCGCTCCATGTTATTATTTACAGCTAACTCTATCCCCTGCTATTTCCTTCTCCCTCTTTTGTTGCACTGGCTGCCATATTTCCATGCCATATGCCACTTAAGCTGCACCTTTATGTGTACAAAATGTGTACCTAATTTGCATGCACAGTTACTACCATTGTAGACACAGGCACGGAGTGAGTAGGCATATTTGCATGCAATTATCTGATTTGCTTGTCCAATTGTGGTGATTTGCATATGCAGATTGTGTGCACAGTTGTACATTTACATTTTTTAAAAACTGGCCTCAATGGTTTATTAAAATGGGTTTAAGCTTCCTCTTATAAAATATTGAAGATCCTAGAACCCCTCTGGCTTTGCAGTGTTATATCCCCTCAGTAAATGATCTCCACATTTTTATATTCTCTCTCGTCCAGTACTCAAGAGAGATTTAGTCTGCAGATTTATACATCCATTATTTCAAGGTATATTTGATCTTCTCCATATGCCTCTGTTAATCCACCTTAGCTGTAAGTAAAGAAAAAAAGAATACCCTTGCTTAACTTTCAGAGGATATTCCACCTATCCAAGCCTGTGTTCTCCATTTAAACCCAGATTTTTTTGGATGTATTAATTCTGATGGAACTTAAAAGATTCTTTGCCTAATAGGGAATTCATCAGTTGCTATGGGTAAATCCAAGACTGTAATGTGTGCTCTGGCACCACTTTAGCATGAATGGACCAAATGTGTCTTTAAAAGCATCTAAAAGTTTTTTCTGAGAACATTTCAAGTAAGAGGAAAGTTGCCAGTTGGGTTCCTGTGTCTTAAGTTCTTTCAGATGTGAAATCTACTTCACCATGATTTCCCCAATCATAATTCCAACACCCTGGGGCTTAACTTCTCCCACCTGTATGACCAGTAAAATCCTGATAACTTCACTAACTGGAGCACTGCTCTAGCTTGGAATAAATGGTCCCTTAGTGCTTGGTGCTGCACATACTTCCAGCGTCTGTGAGCCCCATACTGATGAAGAATTCAGCTGAGCAATGTGCAGTTCTATGAGGTCACACTGAAGCTTCAGATAGTGCCTGAGCTTTAGACAGTTCATTTTTAGACTGATGCATTTGTCTTGAATTCTCTCAGGATTGAAAAAAAGCACCTACAAAGTTTTACATCTCTATACTTCCATGTGAGGAAGTCTAGGTTGGTCTTAAAGCCTCATACAAAAATGCATAAATGCTGCTTACAAAGGACTAAAATAGCCTTTGAGCAAGAGGATGAACCATCTCTAATTTTGTGCACTCAGGTCATTCTGCAAATGTTCAGGAAATGGTTGAACAATGTTATTGTCTTGCTCCAGCATTTAGTCAAAGGCCTCTTTGGCTTACCCTGGCTCTTCCAGACTATCTTGAAGGGAGAATTCAAGTGCTAGGAATTGGAATGCTGTGCTGAGAGAGTGAGAAAACATGGGAGTAGCCTCTCAGGCCCCACTGCACATCCACTGAGCAGAGCTATTCCAGCAGAGGTTTGGAAAAAGTTTCTTGGTTTCAGTTCCTTCCTCCTCTTTGATTTGCTTTGAAAGCACATTCCTGCCCCGGCCTAAAACGCTAACACAGACACAGCCAGCATTATTCCTTGCTGCTGTCTCCCCTCTGCAGGCTTTTAACAGGCTCTTCCTTAGCAGGGAATTCGGCGTCTGCTGTGCAGCCAGCTGTTCCAAAGGGCTGGGAGCAGCAGCTGGCTCTGCCTAAGTGGCATCTTTATTCTAGTGGAGCATCAGGATGCTGACACTCCATGGGTGCTGCTGATCAGGGGCTCCTTGCAGCCCGTGGGAGCAGGAGCTTTGTTTTTGCCATGTTTTTGCTGAAGGAACAGGTTCCTTTCCCTGCTCTCAGGCTCGGGTTGGGAGCAGCACCATTGCTCTGCAGCCGCGTGTTCTCCTCCATTCCACCTGACAGGCTGTGCCAAGTGGGGCTTAGTTTGCCTTTACTGTGTCACATAGTTTTAAAGTTCATTAAAATCAAATTTGAGGGTTTTTTAATGCCCAAAATACAGTTTTTAAAGGCTAGTCAGAAATTACCTGGAAATATCCCTCTCTGTGCAGGAAATTGTATATAATTATAGCACATTACTGCCAGTCTGTGCCTGCCACTGTGTATTACTCAGTCCCAGTTTATTTTGGGTTAGGAACAGGTTTCATTTTATTGTAACTCTGCTTCCAGAACATCCAAGACCCCTCAATCTCTGCAGGCTACAACTACAGCAGAATTTTGATCATATTTTACTTTTAGGCCTCTTTCCCAGTACTTTGCACTTTGAACAATCATCTTGAGGCAAGTGACTGCAATTCCCGTGGATTTATCCTTAGGAAATGTACCAAGAATTCCCTGGCATCAGAATTAATCATACTGAATACAGAAAAATACATTTAAACCCATCTCCAGCAGGGAACCTACTTTGGGATAAACTATGAATTCTAGTTTACCCAGCATCCTGCTTTGCAATCCCTGCTGCACCCCTAAAAATGAAACAGGTTATAAAAGTAACAATGACTTTTATTGTCCAAAGTGAGAGAAAAGCCAAAAAAAAAAGACCCAACCGAAAAAACCCAACCCAAAACCCGCATGGAAAGATCCAATCAGAATAACATTTTATAATCAGCAAAGGAGGTTTTAGGACCGTGTCCTGTGTAAAGAAATGTGTAAGTTCACAGAATTGTGGAAACTTGAGACTGAACACTTCCAGCTGCAGCAGGATTGCAGTCATGATCTGAGCCTGTTCTGTAATGCAATAATGATGCACACAAACACAAAGCAATTCTTCAAGTTCAAATGAACATAGGATTTTAAAAGTGGTCTTTATTCCCTTGAAAAGATAAAGCAATTCTTTGCTCGGTATAGCAACAGCAAAAGTATCTCAGGTATGAGATGTTAAAAAAAAACACAGTGAGAAAATTGATCTTTTATCTAAGTGGAAGGAGGGAGTGAGGCTACATTGACCTAAATAATGGAAAGGTTTGGAACTATGAGGCAGTGGATAAAAACTGATTCAGGTAAATTCCTCACATGTTCAAAGTCTGAGAGTGCAAAACCTATAATTTGAAGAACGTATTTAAAAGGCCTGGAACGGGTGATTAAGAGGGGCTATTTGAAGTCTGAAAGTGCCACTTTCTGACAGCAGTAGGCCTGGAATTCACATTGCTCAGGGAAAATGATTGTTATAGGGCACAGGCACAAACAGTTGTATATTTGTCATGAATTGTTAAGGGCTTGAAGTTAGAGCGAAGTGATTAAAAGTGTTTGACCACAAGACAGTAAAATGTGCTTTTCAGTAGGAACAGTGAGGGTTAAAACTCTAAGTTGATGAGCTGGAAAAAGGGATTTTCTGATATAATTGCCTGTTTTGGGTCTGTGCTGTTGAATATCTTCGCCAGCAACCTGGAGGATGGGGATGGCACACATGGGAAGTGGGGCAGCACCCAGACAGGCTTCCCAGAGGGGCAGCGAAATCTCCGCCCTTCAGGTTTGTCCAAACTCAGCTGGATAAAGCCCTGAGCTGGCCTGAAACTTGACTGCACCAAATGGCCTCCCAAGAGCCCCTCCTGGATCTTGTTCTGGGATTTTATGACTTTGTGGTTCTGCCTCTGCCTGCCTGTGCTGCTTGGCTAAGCCTCCATCCCCGTGTCCATGTGCTGTTTATGCTGCCTTCTAGGAGAGAGTGACTGAGTGGTTTTTGGCTCTTCTGGGTACCATTGCTGGGGAGGATGGGCTAAATCAGGAGCCCATTACATCGTCTCTCTTTGGAATGGAGACTTCTTGTTCCGGACCAACATTTTACAAAGCTTTGTGTTTCCCTTTCCTTTGGAAAACCTTTTCTCTCCCTTCCACAGCTTGGGGTCAAATCTCTCCTTTCTGTAACTCCACCAAGGCTAATTTGGCTGGTGTTTTTCCCCACCTCTCAGCCAAAGACCCAATTAAAAGATGTCCTGACAAATCACAGCAAAGGGAGTTATTTCCTCTCTAAATGCTCTCCCTGGGCTAAATCCTTTATGTTAACTGCAGTCTTTTGCCAGCCCATGGGAAGCTGGTGGCAAACACATCTGATGTCTCTTCTCAGTCAGAAGACCTTATTTCAGCAGGAAATATCTGGACCTACTTCTCCTTGCTGCAGCTCCCAGATATCCCCTTGTGGGTATCTCAGCAGCCATTACATGGAGCCAGTCCTGAAAGCAGACAGTTTTTCCTTTTTTATAATGGGAGAGTTCATTTCTGCTGAGAATACAGTTTTTACCAGACTGCCTGCAGGACAATACAATAAAAGATTTATCCTTAATAGCATTTCACTGAAGTTTCACCACAGGAGACAGGGTTTTTTGTTGTGCCTTTTTTTTTATTATTTTCCCCTTCAGTTGCTATGAAAGTCTCTGCNTTTTTTTTTTTTTTTGCAGAGCATAATCCCCAGATGTCCTCTGCCACCTTCTCTCGGCTGAATTTTTCTCTTTTCTTCGATCCTTTCTCATCTCTGACACAATTCTCTCCTTTTTGTTTTGCTTTTCCTCTCCTATTATGTAGTCAGTGGAAATTAGAACAAAACCTGGTTGTGAGCACGGTAACTCTGAAGTTGGACAAGGCACATAAGTTGCAAAACTAATGTGAAATAGGAACTAAGCTTTGCTCACCTGCAACTTCATGTTTGCTTTTCTCCCTAGGTCTCTGTTTGACACCTTCTGCTCATTTACAAGCTGTGGCTCCATGATTCTTCCCCTCTCTTCCCTCCAGGTCTTGGCTGAGCCCCAAGTGCACACCCATCCTGCTTTTTGGAAGGTCTCCCTGCTCCAGGATCTATCCAGGGAAGGGCAGACACTCTGATCTCCCAGAGCTTGTCCCAAGAGAGGCAGCACCCTGCAGAGGGCAGATCTGCAACGGGATTTTTTTAAAGTGCCCTCTGTTCCCCCTGAGCCCAGCAAGCTGATGGGGGCACCGAGTGCCAAGTGGGTTTATGAGAGAACACCATCCTGGATGAGTGAGATCCCTGACAATTGCCTGAATAAGGGTCTGATAGCAGACTCCAGAGTCCTTCTGGAGTCATCTGGAGGTCCAGTGATGTCCAGTACGTGCTTCCAGACTTGGCTGGAGGGAGACTTGAGGTAATATTCCATCTCACACCCGTCATCCCTTGTCTGCCTCTTGTTTCCTGCTACTAAATAAGCAGAATGGTGCCTTCCTTCTTCCTAAAGTGCTGCAAAGCTCAGGGTTGCAAAGAGCTGCTTGAGCAGCATGTCTCATAATTAATTGTTATCCTGAGCTTCCTCAGGTGCCTGTCTGCTTGAATATCTAAGAATTTATGGGCATTTGGTAAGTCTGAAAATGAAAAGTCTCTTTAATATGCTTATGATAAGTATTTGCACTGTTTTAGAAAGCTATTTTCATTCCACTCAGACACTTGTTAAATAACTTTTTAGAACTTGAACATTTACTGCTCATTTTATATGTGCAATAAATCAATCAGTTTTAACAAAGGAAAGAACCTGATTTGCCCACAGCCCTGTCTGAGCACAGAGGTGCCATTTTGCAATCTAATGAAGCTTTCAGTTAAAGAAATGAAAGGTGGGGGGGAGACTTTGATGCCTAATAAAAATGATTCAGCATCCTCATAACTTTGACAAGTAGTGTGACTTACAAACCTTCCAGTGGAGCAGTGTAACAATAGAGTAGGAACTTACAAGTCTAGACTACAGAAGATACCTACCAACACTAATGTATCCCCCCCCAAATCCAAAAGAGCTTTGGGAAAGGGAAGGGCCCCAGCAAAGCAATTAATAAAACCAGAATATAGTGCCATGAAGGAAATCCGTGCTCTGGGTTTGGACTCCTGGCAAGAAAAGATATCTGCATGCACTCAGCTTTCAGTATTCACCCTTGTTTAAATTACTAAGACACTGAGATTGCAGACTTTTTAAGAAAGGGGCTACTTTCCTGTGTTTTTATGTGCCTGGCATGAAAATAGGATACTCCACCATGCAATGGGCTTCTTTGCTGATAATAACACATTCTGTACCAAATAACCCACTGTGAGGGTGGAGAGCCCTGGCACAGGGTGCCCAGAGCAGCTGTGGCTGCCCCATCCCTGGCAGTGTCCAAGGCCAGGTTGGACAAGGCTTGGAGCAACCTGGGATAGTGGAAGGTGTCCCTGCCAATGGCTGAGGGTGGAGCCAGGTGATTTTTGAGGTCCCTTCCAACCCAGGCCACTGTAGGATTCTGTGATCCTCAGGAATACTCAGCACTATGTGTGGCCCTAAGATAACCACAATTTCTTCTTACACATCTCTCAACTCTCTACTGTTTCTAAAACAATGCATTATTTTTCCTTATACTTTCCTTGCACTTCATAGTTAATCAGTACAGAGTTTAAACAGGGATTTATATAAACATAAAAAGAAGGGCTCCTTAACACCTCTCTAAGTCATCCCTCCTTCCTAGACTGTGGTTATTACCAGATGGGTATCTGTCAAGGCCTGTCTGAAGAGACTCTCTGTGACTTTGATGTATTTTTCTTATGCTGCTAACAAATGGGTCACAGCCCAGTTATGTGATTATACAACATGTTTACAGCTCCTGCCATACTGAAGATGCACAGAATATTGCTTGGCAGGAGCCAAGACATGTATCTTGTATGATATAAGAAGTTCTGCCTCTCTCCCTTGCATCCCTTTATATACACAAGGAACCTCACAGGGACAAAACTCCCTTGCTGTCATGTTTGGGAATGGTGGGGCTGAGTCTCACAGACACAAAGTCTCACAATCTTTAATATGCTTTCAAGCTCAGCAACAAAAAAGCATTAAAACTGTACTGCACGAAGGCTTCTGTGTTATGAAGTATCATCATCCAAACACTTTAAGTAGTATTCTATAACATAGTCTACCATAAGTTCAATTTTTACTCAATCACTTGAAATGCACTTAGGAAAATTGCTCTTTTGCTGTTTTCACAACAGCTCTGGAAGTCAGCCTCTGGTTTAATGATAACTGCTTTAATCACAGTTTGGCTTGTTTCATTTTGACAGCATTGATGTAACAAACTATTTATTTTCTGTGTGTTAAATATACTATCATTGCAGCTACCAGATTTTTTTTTTCCTGGTGCACTAAATGCAGATGACAAGGTTTGCATCTCATTAAGGTAATTTGTGTGCGCATAATTTTCAGTAAACACAGTGCATGAAATCACGGATCTTCTCTACCAAAAGTGTCATCTGAAACTATTTGTGCTCGGTTTAGTAACGGAAGTGATTTTTCAGGCCCCACTATATATAGCAAACCATGTGCTTTCTCCAACAGGAGAGCTGGGCTGTGAAGCAAACGCAGCATCCTCGAGCAGGAGTTGCTTTTAAAAATATTGTCACACCATTAGGCTGAGCAAGCCCCTCTCATCTGCCCTGAATTGCCGTGTCCTGCTCCGGGTTCAGATTCCGCAGAGCGTGCAGGAGGGGAGGATGTTTGTTCCTTCACTGCGAGCGAGGGGATGGGGGAATTCTGCCACTAATTTGTTCTGATCCTGCTGCCTCATTAGGGCAGCCTGTAAAAGATGGGAAATGTGTCCTATGGCAGTGAACTTTCTGCATGGAGCTGTTAACACAGTAAATAGCTCAGGAGGAGGGAGGGAGACAGCTGGAGCACATTGTGTTTCATAAAGACTATACCGGGACCTTGAGTCTTCATTTAACCCATCACTGAGGTGACAAATATCCACCGCTTTGCTGCTGGGTGATGCTGCTGCTGCTTGCCTGTTAATTTATCTGTTTTCAGGCTGTCTAGACATTGTTTGGGTCAAAAAGTGCTGTCTCTCCCCTGCCGTGGGATTTGCCTGCTCAGCTCTTGCTGCAGGCTGCTGTGCCAAACGGGCTTTCCAGAAGAATGCTCCCTCTGTCTGGATGGCTTATTAACGGGACTCCAAATGGATGGAGAGGGTTTCAATCAGGCTGAGGCTTCCTACAGATAAAGTTTATTTTAACTTCTTCTCTCTAAAAATACACTAGCGGGGATAAATAATTCAAATACTTTGGGTTTCCCCCCCACCCTTGCGATTAAAAATCTGCCTAAAAGTGTCCTTGAAATGTTCTCTGAAGGGGTTCTCGAAGGTTTTGGATGGTCCGACCCCAGACTAAGCTAAATGCCAATGTGGGGCCCATGCTGTGCCTTCTCTGGGGTGGTTCTGACATGGTGCTTATCAGAACCCCTTGCTTTTCTGCCAAATAAGTATTTAAAAAATACTTCTAAAATCATAATTCAAGTTAGGTAGAGCTACTGCTGAATACCTCAGTGTCCATGTATTTCCTGGAAACACTTTTAGAGATGTTGTCCTTTGGGGAGCTCAACAGCAAGGATGTTTTTAATGCGAAAAAAATGTTCCAGCTCTCTTACCCAAATTGTAGCCATGAGGCTCTCAGTCTGATTCAGTAGGAGACAACCAGAAATTTCATAAAGGCAAGAACCCTGTTCACTGTAAAGTAGTGTTGTACAGCCTTCTATATGCAATATCAGCGTTGATTTCCTAATGTCAGAATATTGTCCTATCTGGGGCTTTCTGAAAAATCTCTTTTTTTGGGACAGAAAAATGGGCTTTGGATTAATTGAAATATTTTGGAGGGACTGCAAGGACTATGAGAATTTTTTTTTCAATCTTTGAAGAAGTTTCCCAAACCAAGGCATGCAACGTGAGCTATGTGGTGGGAGCTTTAGGTCCCATGTTTCCTGTTCCCATTTCATTGCATCAGTCAGCCTGACTTTATCTTCCAAGAATTATGGTTTCCTCACACCACATGGAACTCACCACTTGTTATTGCTCCAACACAGACCATAGGAAAGGTCACCCAGCTAAGGGAACTGTAAGAGAAGATGGGATAGGCATCTGTATTAGGGCCCATTCTTTTATGTCTGTATGCTGCTCTGTGCTCAGCAGAAATACTTAGATTTTTTCTCTTTTTTTAATGCCATAAATTCACATTTGTGCATTAATACTTCTGATATATTAATAAGTTGAGGAAAAGAAATTTCCCCTCACTGGAAAAAAAATCCTCCCACCCTCTCTCCTGGTTTACAAGTGATCACATGGGTTATGCCTGCTTTCTTTATGCCTGGAGATCCCTTCTGAGCTGGCAAAATTCTGCCAGAGGTCCCTAATTCTGCCATAGGTCCCATGGAGGGAGAGAGATGTTGTTGATGAAGATGAACCCCTCAGGATTTTCAGCTGATTTTTGGGGGACAGGCCTCGATTTTCTCCCACCTATGAACTACCCCCAGCTCTTCGCTGCAGAGCACTGGGAGCAATTCTTTGCTGGCCATTCTCTTACTGGGCAAGAGCTCGTGACCCTGGAACAGGCTCCCAGTCGAGGTGGAGCTCAGACAGACTGGACTGACCTCAGCAAGGTCCTGCTGGAGCCCTGGCTCTTGGCCACCTGGAGAGCACCCAACCCCAGGCCCTCGGCTGACCAGAGTTCAGACAAGTGTGCCCAGGCTCCAGTGATTAACTCTCTGAACCCAGCTCTGAGAAATTGTTGCTCCAGGCTTTTGTCCTCTATTTGCTGCCAGTGATTAGTGCCTTCCAAGCTGTTTGCTGGGAAGGTACTGGAAAGAGCATGGGAGCAGCATCCCTTTGGAGGCACAGAAATTCCCGACAGCGTCCACCCCGGCTGGCTTTAAGTCACTCTCACTGCGAGATTCTCAGGCTTCACATCTCTTCTCAGAAAGCAAGGACTACAGAGAATCTTTGTTCTAAATTTTCTCCTCCCTCCCCATTGGAATTTACAACAAAATGTCATGGAAATACAAGTTTTGTTAAAGCTTACTACTGCAAAGCCGAAATTTTAGGCTAAGTTAGACCAGAAAGTGTTTCTTTTTTTTTTTTTTTCCATGACTAATTCTATATTTTTTCATAGAACTTGCATGGGTTTTCTGGAATTGCTGCAATCATTGTGGTAATTTTAACGGGAGCACCTTCCAAGATACAAACTGAATAGAGAGGTACTTTCTCTGATTTACCTGTAGACCTACAACTACAGGATTCTCCCACTGTCCTATTTACTCTAAACGAGTGGGGTCAAGAAAGAAAACTGTCCATATCTTCCAGATAATGGTATGAGACTATTATTCCCAGGATTTGAAAGCTTCTCATGCAGCTTCTGAGCTGTGTGCTCCACAACTGAGTGGTGTTCCCCACTGGGGCAGGGAATGAGTGAGGTTTAAGGAGAAGAAACTGGGGGTGGGAGGGATGCTCAGAGAAATTAAGGGTCCCAGTACCTTTTCAACCCACCTAAGTCTCTAACCTTCTGCCATATCACTTACCTGTCTCCTGCTCAAGGCATCTTCCAGAATCCTGTTCCTGACTGTATTAAAAATCTCATTCTTCTCTTCCCCTTTACTCCCCAGGCCAAGATGTGCCTCTGGCATTGTCTGAGCCTGCAGAGGACTCCCAGCTCAGCATTACCAGGGGAGCCACCTGGGCAGGCTCTGCTGGCTTAGTTTCATGTCAGAGATCTCTTGCTGTGCTCAGGGCTGATCTACTGCAGTCATGATTTTAATGACCTTCCTCTCTCTAAATCAGATGCTAAGGGCAAAGGAGTGTATTTCACTTCTCCCATTTGTAATTAGCCAGCAGCAAACCTAAGTCAGGCAGAGTTTTCCTTTTGCCTTGGCAGAGACTGGGAGGTTCAGCCCTGTTCACTTCTGGGGGCACCCAGAACACTGCACTGAACACTGGTCCCCTGAGCTCAGCCCCAGTTCTGCCAGGAATCTGTGGTGGGTTTGGGACAGTTTCCCCCTGCATGGGGAAGGCAGCCAGAAGTCAGGGAGCAGAGGAGGAGATGGAAGAAGTGCTTTCAGTTCCTTGGCCTGCCAGGGACTTCCCGCCTGACTGTCATCCAGACTCTTCATCCTCTTGTGTTTCAGTTCTCTGCCTGTAAGCCAGGGCAAACAGTGATTTCATGCTTCTCTGTGGTGCCACGAGGAACTGTAATATCCCCTAAATTCAGTGGGAGAGATGAATGGGTTGGTTTATACACAGACCCAGCAGCTGTAGGAGCAGGTACTGCCCTCAGTGCCTGGGGGATCTGAGACCAGCAACGTGTTCGTGACCGTGGTGGGCTCTGGAGATGGGAGGAGTTTGGGGCCTGTAGCTGCTGTTGGGTTACACATTACAGAGCACAAGGTTGTGCTTCTCGAGCATAAGAGCAAGTGATTCCTGTTACTCTGCTGTGATTCCTTGGGCAGCTCGGGAGGGTGGGCAGACATTCCTTGATTCAGCCCCACAAAGTGGGTATCACTTGGATGGCAGTGTTGGTAGTGGACAATATCAGATGTGGACTCAACACTTCTTGCTTTAGGTGCATTAGGATATTCCCAGTCAGTCTGTGGGGCAGTTTTCAGTTTGGTAGGTACATTACATTCCTTTTTTAAAAATAAAAGATCTATTGATGGCACCCAAGAAGTTATTTTTCCCCTCATCTCAATGCTCAGAGGCAGTAGGTTATAGAGCTGCTGATCTCAGCTCAGCAGGTGATTTTGTTTGATTCATCCTGTGCTGTTTTGTCTGTTTCTGTTCCCGACAGCTTGCTGTCTAGCACAGAGACAGCTTCCTCTCTGCACCTGGGGGAGGGACACTCGATGCCAAAGTGCCCTCGTGGAGGAAGCACCTTTCATCTCCGCTGGGCACACTGCGAGCTGGTAGCCCTCACGTGAAGAGAGCTGCCCTGCCAGCCCTCTTGTTCCTCAGCATCTCAAACCAGTGATAGTGCCGTGCTCCCTTTACACCGGAGAGGACACACTGAGTTACTGATTCCGTCAGACCTTGGTAAAACTTTGAGGAAGTGGAAATACACGGTGGGAAGTGTTTGATTCTCTAGCCGCCATTTGAGGCAGATAGAACAAAAAAAGCCTGTGGAAAAATGCAAATTTTTCAGGGTGCTGGTAAAACAGTGCACCCATTCAAAGTTTGCCCTCTTCCCCTCTGATATTCTGCTGTTGCAGCAGGCCTCCCTTTTGTAAGTTTTAGTTCCTTTTTCACTTTTTAAGATAAGGTTTCCTCATTACGCCCAGACTCAAACTGAAACAAAAATTAAGGAGATTTTGGGTTTTGCCATCAGGGTGTTTTCCTAGATGTACTTTTACTGCAGTCCTTGTCTGCAGCCTCACACAAACACTCGTTTGGCTTGTAACCCTCTGATGGCCAAACACCAAGCTGGAGCTCAACCTTGCTGTTGCTCTTTGCTGCTGATATTTTTGTTCCTTTGTTTATTCCATCTGAAGTCGGTTTATAGTTCAGCCCACCTCTGTTCCTGCTGGAGTTTTTGCTCCATAAACTGTATGCCTCCCTGGCTGAAAAGTCAACAGTTACTGCACTTTCATTTCCTCCTGTGAGGGTGAATCATAACCAAGCAAGGGCTGGAAGAGCAAAAACAAAAGGAGAGAGAAGTAGGGCTGTGGATCAGCTTCTCCAGGCAGTGTGAGTTCCTCAGGGTGCCCTTTGCTAACGCAGCCCATGAGCTGAACCTGAAATAGTTTCCTTCGCAATGGCTGAGATAAAGTGGCCCTTGAAGGTTTGCTGGGTGATTCCAGGGAGATGAACTTGAAGTTTCCAAGCAGAGGAGCCTCCCAGCACTGCCCTGGCTGCTGCTTGAATGTACCTTTTGTCCTCACCGGCAGCAGCAGCAGATGGGTTCAAGGACTTTGGAGGCCTTTCCAAACCTCTTTCCATGTTCTCCAACCATTCAGAGAAAGATCCAAACACACAGCACAACCTGAGCCCCTGGCTGAGACTGTGATGTTTGTGGGTTTCGGAATCTCCCCATTCAGAATCAGCTTCTGCACTGAATGGCCTTAGCAGCAGCTTTCCTAAAAGGGATATTTTGAGGGCAACGACACAAAGCTGGGAGGTTGTGTGACTTTACCATTTCTTCTTAACATCATTTATAGCTGTTTACTGGTTATTTTGATAAACTAGTTCCCCATGCCGCCAGGATAGGGCTGGAATATGGAATATGATGGGGGAAGACAGAATACGTGTTCAATCAATGAACACACAAACGTGTGAATGTGTTTAAAGATGAATATTTGAACAGAAAATATAAGAAAAATTATTTCCATTTTCATTGACATTTTCTTGAGAAAAAGGAGTATTTTGTAATAAGCATCAGAGTTAGAAATAACCTAAAATTTATGGAAATGCCACTAAATGCTCCATCCAAGGGCAGCAGGAATAGCTCGTGTGTTTTCACTCACAGTGTAACTGCACTGCAACCCAGTTTGAGGTGAATGTCAGCCCAGCAATAATTTATACTGAGGGACTTTCAGTCTCACACTTTGGATTTTCGGGAGATGCCACCTTACTTGAACTTGCAGTTTCTCTGAGTTTTAGTCATGCCACAAGTACTCACTACACGGAGGCACCAAAATTTTGGCAGATGTTTGGGAAAAGATGTTCTGCAGTTTTGCTCATATTTGAACCCTTTTTTGTCCTCTGTGGCTTGGTGCAATGCCCATCGGTGTTCATGGAAAACTCCAGTTGAGCTGGATGAGTTCTGCAGATCCGGTTCTGTAATGTGATGAGTTTCTTCCGTCCGTGCCAGAAAGGATGGAGAGGGCTAAACAAACTGCGGGGGGTGGGTGACCCTGCTCTGTGCCAGGGCCCCCAGTTCTGCCTTGGGAGATTGAGAGACAAGATACAAAAGTGACCTCCCTGCAGTGGCTGAGTTCTGACCTGAACCAGCTCTTAGGCTCATGTACACTTTTGTAAAACTGACATTTAACTCTCTGAATCACACATGGAATTTGCATCTTATGTCACACACACACTGAATAGCGGAAAGAATATGACTCAGTTATAGTGCTTTTATGAATTGAATGCTAAGACAAGATGTTTTGCATTGTTTTGCTAAGAAGTCTCTGTTCTGCTCCCTTGCATCTCCTCCAACACCCACCCACTCAGAGGCACATGCACTTCCTACCCCTTACCCTACCACGCACTCCCACCACTCCTTTCTGTGACCCTTCTACTGGAAGTTGTTTACTGCTGGCTATTCCCTTCAGTGACAAGTCACTGCTGTTATTACTGTATAGTTGTTATTATTTTTGTGCCAGCCACTCATCTGGACAGGAAAGCTGTAAGAACCTTAATTACTTTGTGGCCAGACATGGAGCTGTATTTCTAAAAGTAGCTTTTCTTTTTTGGATCAAGTTCATTTCCTGCAGTGTCTGGTTTTATGAGTTTGTGAAAAGCTTTCAGGTTCTCAGGAACCCCCGTACTTTCTTCTCAAACACACACACACACACACACACAAATATGTATAAAGAGTATATAATAATCTGGAACAATTAAATTGCTTTCACCTCCTGTCAGTCACCTACTTGGAGTCATTTGCAGTTTCACACACATACTCTGCTTTCACTTCTGGGCTAAATAACTCTCTAAAATTATCTGTGTGATTATTGTGTGCTGTAGTTCAGGACCCTTCCAGCTGAAACGTTCCATAGAAAATATCACTGTTATTCTTGAAATGTAATTTCTGGCGCTTACCACCAGCTATGTTAATTTTTATATTTTTTAAGAGAAGTGCAGCAGAACTGGCAGAGATAGTGAGTAATTCCCTTGAAGCTATGTCCCCACTGATTTGATTTTTCCTTGACAGCTTATCCATCATGCTGTATGCTTATTTAGACAAATAAATAAGAGAGCTGTTATCTGCCAGCCTGGCCCGAGGGCTTTTAGCAACACCAGAAAGTCTGCCGGCTTTCCTTTCAACATTCAACAAGACGATTAGGGAATCACATCATGGTAAACGTGGATATTACATGCTTCAGTGGAAAAAGAAAAGCTGGCCTAAAAATTGGGAATCCATGAGAAGTCCAGTGTTGGTTTGCACAGTAACAAAAGGCAAAGACCCTCTGAGCAGGGATCAGGGAGGTGGCTGGAGAAAAACTTGTGTCTAATTCCACGTGGTGAACAGGGCAGTTCTGGGATTTATTGCAAGTGCTGCGAGATACATTCTGATAAAACATCCTGCTCTAAAGAGAACAGATTTGGGTCAACTGAAACATTTTGTGAAGTCATGTTCAGCTTAACAAGTTGTTTCATTCTTAAAATTTGAGCAAGTCAAAATGTTCCCTTTCAACATTTTAACATGAAACAGTACACCTTTCAGAAATGTACCTGGGTTTAGTCTTTAAATGCTTACAAGGGAAATGACACTTTTTACTTGAAACTAAGTGACAGATTTTACTCAGCCTAAATGATTATTTTCATTTGGTTAAAATTGGGGGGGGGGGGAGTCAATTTTGAATCTACCCTAAAATGTTTTTTCCACAATTTTTCAGGACAATTTTGCAAATAATTCCTTCCCCTTCTTAAGAAATCCTATAATTCATCCACAGAAACAGCCATTCCTCCACCTGCTCTCCAAAGGAAATTTCTCTCTTTCAATGAGAATAAACCAGCTCTTCCCCACTCCCAGCAGCTGGAATTGTGAGGGTAGGCTGAGGGCTGGCATGAACCTGCTCCTTTTCGTGCTGTTCAGTTCACTGAGTGACTCCCTGGGCATGGACGGGCTCAGAGCAGTCAGATGAGCCAGGGGAGATGTTACAAGCAAAAGTTTGCTCTGTCCTTAAACTGGGGCTGGATTTTTAGAAATGAGACAAAGAAACTCTCTGTTTGCAAAGTAGAATTCCAGAAAGGTCATCATGAAATTATCATTAGTATGAAAGTTTCATAAAGGTCTGGGTCTAGCTCTTTTGGTGCACCCTGGGGCACAAATATGCTGTCCTGATTTTACTGCCCAATCTATCCTGAAGGTGTCCATAGTGTGGGGCAAAGGGATATCTGTCAATTAGGCAGGAAATCTAGGTCTGAGGAACAGCCCTAATATCCCTATGAAACTGTGCAACCATAAAAAATTCCAAGTTGAAATAAAGGATGGAGCTGTGTCTGTGTCCATCTGGGTGTCTGGAGAAGACCTAAGCTCATCTTGCCATCAACGTCAGAAGGCTCTGATAAATAGTAACTTTCCAAGAATGACTTAATTTCTCTTGAGATGGGTTGGAAAGCTGGAAAAATCTGCCTTATAAAAAATGGTCTCACCAAAGTGAAGGTCTCCCCAAGTTCAAAGACCTGAAGGAGTAACAAATTATATCTCCCCTTAGCTTTTTAAATAAATCCATTTCATTAGGGAAAGTTTAAAGTGACAGCTTTTAAAAATCACTTTTTACTCTTCTCCTGTTCTCTCTTTCAATGCTGCAGTCACACCCCAATTAAGTAACTGTACTGCTTACAATAAGGACTAATAATCTTCCACTGGCCCCCACCTCCATTAGCAGCTTCAGAATCCCACCAGAATCCCAGTTAACACATTGATTTGCTTAAAAGAAAAGCAGTGATCTTTGGCTATCCATTCCACCAGCTGTGTGTTCCATCACCCAGCAAGTCCATCGATTTCCTTAAAATAACCTCAGCAAATGTCCATTAATTCGCCTCCCCTAGCTGCAGGGTCCCACTCTGATTCTTCTTTTTGCCAGAGTTTGCTGGGACATTTTATCCAGGGAAACTTTAGGACTGATATGCTGTGTTCCTCTCCTGCTGGCCCACTGGTTCATCAAACTGATTTCAACTGACTGCTGGTGTGGGACTGAAGGGAAATGCTCAGTGAGGATGTTTAACTGCATGCTGCCAGTTCGACTTGGTGAGGCATCCAGAGAAACCAGGGGAAGAAAAGGGTCAGGAAAGCCTGGATGTTAAGGTTGTGTCCTCTACAATCACTCTCTGATAATTAGACTTGGTAATGAGGGAGCCCTCATTATCAGGAGCTATACAAGGAGCCTGCCAATGTTATTCTTGAGGCTGGTGGAGGTCAGGAGGGAGCACAGCCACAACGCTGACTTGCCCCGAGGCCCAGCGGACGAGCGGCAGTTCCTGCGTGCCCGAGGGAGACTCTGCGTAGGGACTCCTTGTGAGACAAAACAGCACAAGTTTGATGTCCAAGGAGTTTCCTGTTTCAGAGCACTCCTCACGCTGTGCAATACACTGCAGATAGAGGTTATAAATAATTAGGAATGAGTGACCCAATTTGGATAATAGAACTAACCTGCCTGTAAGCTCTTTCCAGCACTCGCCTTCTGCCTGGGCTGGTGTTCAAGACTTCTTCAGGACATGCATGAACCAATCATGCTCCTGGGTAAATGATCAAGGCATCTTTTGAGATTTCACCACCATGGACAGACTTCACAGATGGAAAATACCAGCTTCCACTGGCCACCTACGAACCTGTTTATCACAGGCAGGATGCAGTGGCAGGATCCTGCTCTCCGATTGCTAACACCAATACCCACAAGACTCCTGTAGTAAAACGTGCTATAAAAACCACTGTGAAATAATAACCAAGTGATAAAATTACAAGTAGGAACACATAAAAAAAAATCATATGCACTGCAGGAGCAATGATAAAAGCCTGCCTCTCAACCTGTCTAATCTCACACGCAAACCACACCCTTGGGTATTGCCAACCAGCTGAAGGCAGGAGTAGGAGAAGAGTAAGTGAAAACACACAAATGTGTGATGTGTAGCCCCATTCTGAAACCATATTACAGTGTTTCTCTTTTACTGCTTCTACGAGATTCTTTGGGAAGGTTTCCTCCCTGACTGGATGTGAGAAGCAGAAGTCAGTGGGATGCACACAGATATCTTCAGGTGTTCCACCAAGCAGGCTCAGCGTGCTCTGGAGTTGCTGCCAATGGCTGCGTTGTGCCAGGTTACTTGTGCAAGACACTGGGCTGCTTCTCTCAGGAGGGGTTAGGCTGTACTTCTTGCATATCCTTCAGGAGACATCTTCTGGGAAAGGGAGAGCACAAAAAGTGTAGGGAGGCCTGACTTAACAGGCACAATAAATAAATAAATTAGTGATGGGCACGAAACACATCCTATGGTTTTCATTGTAAAACACATTTTCCTCCTGCTTTTCTTGCTGACTGCCCCCTCAGAAATTAAGGTCTGTGTTAATTTTCAATCAGAGTTGAGTCAGGCTTAGCACCTTGCTTTACATCTCCTGTGTCAGTACAGCAAGTTAAGGTACAAACCACCCAGCAGTGATGTCGTGTTCTTAATGAAGTCAACAAAATGCTTGCTAATGTCTTAGACAAAATCAAGATTTCACCGGCCTTACACTCCAGTCTGCCTGAATGCAAATTTCTTTCCCTACAAGGTGATTTGAATAATGTTCACCTTCAGATTTTATAGAGAGATCACATTGGGTCAGGCCAAATCCAATGTGGTTGTTGAGTTCAAAACCAATACTTACATCAAGGTTATTTTGGTGTTGTGGTGGGGTTTTTTTTTCACTTTCCCAGCATTTGCTGGATTT
The DNA here is from genome assembly GCA_013398015.1 of Oreocharis arfaki. Taxonomy (NCBI): domain Eukaryota; kingdom Metazoa; phylum Chordata; class Aves; order Passeriformes; family Paramythiidae; genus Oreocharis; species Oreocharis arfaki. The sequence continues at coordinate 1,055,260 of VZRR01000616.1, read as the reverse complement.
CAGGTGCAAACATACACATAAAACCTGGCTGCAGTAATCTTTTCAATTAGAGAGATCATTCTACATCCTCAGAGAGATTAACATGCTGCAACTTGAAAATCTGCAGCTTTTAGGTTCACTCTTGGATGCCAGCATACTACCAGAGATTTGGAGATAACGGCAGGGCATTAGACAGTCTCTAAATCACAGCAATTATTTTTGATGAGAATAAAATGAAGATAAAGCTGAAAATAGCATTGCACTTCCAAAGGAGTGATTACAGGGCCTAAACCCTGGGCAGCGAGGTGTATGGATTTTAGCAACATGCAAACGGAATGCTAAGCAGAGCCTTGCATTTGTCATCCCTGCATTGCTAAAACCCAGCACCCCTGGCATGCCCATTGTGAAACTCACCATTTTAAGGAATAATGGGAGGGATATGACCCAACCACACCAAACCAAATGGGTTTTCTTGCTGGGTGGATGAAAGGGCAGGTTCTGCTTTCTGCTTTCTCCTGCACACCCTCATCTAAAGCCTCCTTACTCACCGAAGTGCCAACTCCAGCTATGGAGGCCCAGCCTACCTCCGAGCCTCCCAGGATACCTGGATCTCTGGCTGCTTCCTGCTCACTCCTTCGCCCCTCTAACACTAGAAAAATGTTGCCAAGTGATTTGCATTTGCTGTAAGAAAATGGTTGGGTTAAACAATTCAAGTTTGAATTCTGTTCCAAAACACGCGATCATTTGCAGAGCTTAAAGAGAATTACAAACACTAATTGAGTCTGACAGTGCGCCTGCGATGGCAGATAAAGAATATTAAAGCCATTTCACTGATAGGTAAACAAGGGTAGGTAAAAGGAGTATAATTTCCCTGAGCTCACACAGAAAATCTGTTATGAGGGTGAGAGGAGCACTCAACATTTCTGGTTCTCTGGTATCACGTCCTGGGTAAGAGAAAAGCCCTCCACAAAATTGCGGTCTGTGGTTATTAATTTCTGTACTGTGAGGACCTGGGATCTTGTTTTCAAAATAACATCTGCTAAAATACACAGGCTAATAGATACATCTGCATTCACCAGGAATATTGGAGCTCCACATTTGGATTTCCACATGCAAATCTTGAATTAGTCTTCTAACAAGTTCATTATGTGAGCGATGTCTAATTTGCACATGCTGTTTTGGCAACTGTCTGTGCAATTTTGAACATGCAGGACTGTGTGCCTGCCCTTTGGAAACCAAAGCTCTTTAGCAACCCTTCATGTAAAATTCTCTATTTTCCTTTCATTGCATTAAGCTGATCTGAGAACTGGGATCTCTTTTATTTTATTATTATTATTATTATTATTATTATTATTTAAGGGAAACCAATAGAGAGTATTACAAAAGACATCCTTAAAAATGAGTTAAGAGCCTGATTGACTTTGAAACCACTTTAGTCTTCCAGTTTTTAAAGAGGTTTATTCTGATTAACTGACCTGAATGTTAACAGAACTGGAATTTTAATTTGTATTCAGACTGTAAGGATATCATCCACTCAGATGAGACAGTGTTGTTTAATTAGGTCTAGTAGTTAACTCAGAAGAAAGTAAATGTACTGCTAGAGGTTTGGAAGAGTGCTACAGGCTCCTGGGATTTGCAGGAGTTTGGAGAAGCTTAAAAATAAGAAGTCAGTAATTTTAGGAATTAGAAATGAGTGCTTAGAAGGTATTGGGAAGGTTCTGCAAAGTCTGTAGTCAGCATCTTTTAACCTTGTGCTTCCCATTAGCGTAATGACCTTGGAAAGATTTGAAATTTTGCGGTCCAGTCAAGTAAATCATATACATGTAAGGTTCAATTTCTGTGATTCCAGAGAAACCCCTCAGATATTATGATAAATGTGCTACCTACAGTATCTTCCACAGGATTCTCTGTGTTTCATTTATGATGCAAATGAGCTGTGAAAATTAGAAGTAATGTATATGCCACCACCAGCAGCCATTAATAGCGGTAGGATATCATCTTCACAAATTATAGTTTGAATCTTTGCAGTTTTCTTTATAGTTGATAAAATAAATTCTATGTATTTTTTCAAATTGCTATTCCCACATAGTTTAATACATCACTGAGACTTCGCTGCTGGTTTGTTGTTGTTTTTCTCATTGTTGTTATTTTGGGGCATTTTGGTTTTAATTGAAAGAAACATTGCAAATAACAGACTGACATATTTTTGATGAAATGACAAGGCAAGCACAAAGCCATACAGAGCTGACAAAATGAGATAGAAGAGGGAATTATTCTTTAAAGTTACAAATGTGAAAATTGATTCAAGAACACTAGCTGTTTTCAATTTTTTATTACAACATATTTTAAGGACACCCATGTTCTTACAAACTGGAGCTTATGTTCTGATATGAAAATATAATTAACACTTAAATTGACACTTTGTGTCCTGTGGAGTGGAATTTTTCTATTCTCAAATGAGAGCAATCTGTAAAGAAAGACGGTGGCAGTGAAACATCTCAACATCTGAAATTGGGGCATCCTCCTGGAGGGACTGTGGGCACTGGTGGCTGAATGAATCTGCCAACACCTGGAAGTGCAGGAATGGATTTTAGAATGGGGCTGGCCAGCTCCAGGGGCTGCCACAGAAAGGGTTTGTGTGTCACCCTAAATCAGCTGCAGGTGCTCTTCAGGCACCTTTGGGACAAGGCTGAAGAGGGTTGGGGACAGGCTGGCAGCTCTGCATGGTTACTTTGTGTGGCTTTCCAAATACCCTGTGGAAGAACAAGGCCTTGGTAGGGCATTTTGAGCTGCCCATCAATTGTCCTCCAGTGCCACATTGGAAGGGGATTTGGAAATAGTCAAATTTTCGAATTGCCAATTCACTTCTGTTCTCCATGTGTATTCCCTGTGGTTTGCTGGCTGGTGTTGCAGAAGATATCTGCTAGACCAAAAGCTCCCTCTCAAACTGCCTGAAGTAAATGGAAGGACTCTCTGCAGCAAAGCAGCACAAGACCCCTCCAAACAGAGCTGTCATTGTTTCAGAGGTTTGGGGAGCTGTCACAAGCAAGATGCATTTCTGTAAAACCACCAGCAAACACCCTGCACAGCCACCCCTGAGTTCTCTGTGCAGGGAGAGCAGGAGCTCCAGCATAGCTCAGTCCTTGTGGTAACAGCGATTTTCCAAAGCCAGCACAAAATGTCTCTTTGAGAGCTGGAAAGATCTGGAAGAGAAGAGGTTTTGCTGCTGCTTGGAGAGGTGACTGTGGCTCACAGCTGAGATGTCACTGCCATTGCATTCTAGCATCGCTGGACGATGCCGTTGTCAAAGTCCATGAGCACAGCATTAAACTGAATTGCTCAGTGGAGCTTCTTAGGGGCATTTTGAGATTCAAACTTGTCTGATTGTACAGTAGCTTCACGTTCATACCCGTGCTGCGGCAGCAGTGAAATGATGCAGCTCTGTTTCCATCAAGGTAGCAAAACAAAACCTCCTTTTGCTCAGTAGAGCAAAGAAAGTGATCACAAATCGCTGTTCTCTGGTGGCAGCAAATTCCTACCAACTTGATACAGATGCAAACAGAGGTTTCACCTGGGAAAGGCGATCGAGGTGAGCAGGGACGGACTGCATCCCATGCATGCAGAACAATGAAATTAACTGATGGCACTTCACTGGATCAGTGCTCAACTGTGCTCTTCATTCCTCACGTTTCACTGGCTTGCTACGAAATCTCTCCCTTCTTTACCGTGCAATGAGAACAGTCTGATCAACTTTTAAGAGGCTTTGCACCATACTGAAGGGCCAGCACCAATGACTCCCCCAAGGAAGGCACAAGGAATTATCTGAAATTTAAATATCGTGAGTAAGAAGAAAAGATGGAAAAAAAAGTGGATTGGTTTTGTGTGGGACAAAAGATTAAGGAAGGGCATGATAACAGCCTAGTGCTATGGAGAAGGTTGGTTTAAGGAGGGTGATGGTTATTTCCCTTCTCCACTGGAGCTGAGACATCAGCTTAGGAAGAAATCAGCTTAATTTGCAGGAAAAAAAAAAAAAAAAAAGATTTAGACTGGATATTAGGAAACACTTTCTGCTTATTAGGAGAGTTAGGTGGTGGAACAGACTCCCCAGGTTAGTTTTAGGTCTCATTCTCTGGAAGGTTTCTAAGGCTGTGTTACACAGACACAGAAGACAGTGGCACACAAGGGATAATCCCTGTGTGGGAGTAACTGAGACTGCACAGCACAAGGAGAGGACATGCAAAGTTTGTTTCAGTTCATCCTTGTGCTCATCTTGTCCAAAAAATGGAGAAATTTGGCCTAGGGAAGGTGTGTATTCAAACGAGTCACTAACCTGACCCAGTTTCATTGAAAGTTTTACTTTATTTCAGGCAGAAATGGGAGGCAATAGGAAAAGTTTCATTTCTTGAATTAATTATTTCCCTTTTAATTTTCTCCAGAGTAAATCACATTTTTTTTTCTACGTATTTTCAAAAGTCTGCATCAAAACATACATTTTGGGTTTACTGAAATAGATTTAAAAACCTGACCAAAAAAATTGTCCATAGTTTTCGGGGAATTTCAGGATTTTAAGGTTCTTGTTCTCGTTTGGAAAAGAGGCAAACCTCAGAAGCGCTAAGTCGTTTGTACCTTGGAACAACTCTGCTCTCCGCAGCACTTGTGTGATCTTTGGCCTCTGGCAGCTGGCAGGGCTCCTCGGGGTGCCCAGGGGAAGGACGGGAAGCTGCACTGCTCAGGGATTCCAGAGGTCTGCGGGCTGGATTGGGCTTCCTGCGCTGCTGCCTTGACCTCAGCATCACCAGTTCCTGCATCTCCAGCCTGTGAACGTCTCCTGCAGCTCCTGCTTCCTCTTCCCTGCTTCGACAGAGGCTTTAATCGCCCCTGTAGGTTTTGTGAGAATCTTTATTTCGTTTAGGGGAGGATGAGAATAAAGGGACGAGAATCTCAGAGGGTTCTGTGACTGAAGCATGGCTAAAGTTCAAACAAACTGCTGGAGTGGTCCGGCAGCTTCGGGGGCTGCAGCTGCAGCGAGTCCTGCAGCAGGAGCCCAATGTGTTCTGAGCTCACTGACATTGGGATGGTTGGAGCAGATTCCTCCAGAGCAAGCCCAGACTGGCGAGGCTCATTTCAAACATCATCAGCCATCTCCTCATGCAGCAATCAGCTAAAGAAATGAGACTGGGCAGATGAAAACCCCGGGAAGGTAATAGAAGCTGGGGGAATGGAAGTCGGTGCCTGAAACAATTAAGAGTTCAGAGGTGAGTCAGAACAAAAACAACTGCTTTTTATTAAAAATTCATTTCAATTTCATGGGCAAGCTGGAGAAGTAATTCCAGCGCAGTCTGACTTCAGAGAAATGCCTCCCAAACAGCAGATACAGAACAGCTAAACAGCACCAGGAAGACACAGGACAGAAGTGCTGTTAGAGCAAACTTCTCCCCAGCCGAGGAACACCGGAGGATTGAAGTGAAATGTCCTTGGTGCAGAGAAATTTACAGGCTCCTCTGCAAAAATCCCTCTCGCCAAACTCTCCAAAATCATATCAAGCCTAATATCTGCGGAACCAATGATGCACCAGGTTTGAGGCATTACATCACCGGCACCCGGCTCCATTGGCTGCTCCTACCCTGAGGACAAGACATTCCTTCCTGCACCTTTCCAGAGCTGCTGCTTCTCAGGAATTAACTCTTCGAAGTGTGTCACCTTGGGACAAGTCTGAGTTTCTGATTACAGCATTTAATACAAGAGGCGTTGTTAGCTTGAAGCTCCAAAGCAACAGCCGTGTCTCTTCAGTTCAGATTGTTTCTCAGCCTTCACTGCAGAAAAAGGAACGGTGTATTTTCTGTCCTTCAGGAAAGAAAAAATCAAATTGTCAGTGCTGTTATAAAAGGGAGAATGCACTGAATCAAGAATACTGTGTAACATCAGTAAATAAGGAATTTATGTCGGAAATAGAAGGGCTGCTGCTGCTGCAGTGTGAAAAAATTCCTCTAAGTGGTTAATTAGATTAATCAGTGGTGCTGCAAAAAAAGATGCTGCAGATGCAGGTTAGCTCTGCCTTGCTTGAATTTGTATTGCTCTATTTCAGGTTGCATCCAAAAATAGCTGGTGGATCTAGACAGTGTTGCAGGAAAAAGAGTGGGGTACATCTGTGTGTGTATATATTTTGAGTATGTCTGTTCTTTCCCCTTTCCAAATTTCCAGTTTGCCTAGTAAGTGTGAGAAATCAGTTTCATAAGATTACTGCCCAAAAATCAGCTGATGAGACCCGTTGCATTCTAAGTAATTTGGTTATATAACTTTTCCAAAAAGAAGGGGGGGGAAAAAAAAAAATCCCCGCACACAGAAAGATGCAAGGAAGTTTCTGGAAGATCATTTC
>VZRR01000616.1:1019623-1048860 GCA_013398015.1 Oreocharis arfaki | reverse complement strand
TTTTTTTTTTTTTTTTTTTTTTTTTTCCTGAAGAAATGTTGTTCCAGGGAGTGTCTGACTAGTTCTGCAGCTTGGCAAAAAAGCCAGACGTTACCTCATAGCTGCGGCCAGACAGCCCATTTCTATGCCAGGCAACCACTGCAGAAGCACAGAGCACAGGGCCCTGCTTGATTAGCACTTCTGCTGTTTCGAGAGTCCTGGAGTGTTTTGTTCAAGGTGGGCTGCTGAGAGGGGACTCGGTGTGCTTTTGTGCAAATGAGCGTGAGGCAGGGGGTGTGTGGGGTGTGGGCTGGGGGCACAGGAGGGGAAGGGAGGCACAGGGACACAATAGAGGGAGGCTGCATTAATATCCCGTGTTCATGTTATCTTTGGGAAACAGGATCTGTTTGATTTGACCTGNAAAAAAAAAAAAGAGAGAAAGAAGAAAAAAAGAAAAATAGAAACAACCCGCAAAGTACCACATCCTAAAGGTCAGAGGAAAAGAAGGAGATGGGAAACAAAGAGCTGTAATGACAGAGCAGGTCAAACTGAATTAAATGTTTAATTGTTTCCCTTGTGTCTCATCAAATAGCTGTCTTTAAAGCAAGAGGGATCTTTTCTTCCAGCAAAACTATTACCAATTCATCACTGAGTTGGAAGGTGACGAGTATTTGTAAACATCACAGTCAATATAATTTTCTCATCGTCTCCCTCATTGTTGATTTACCTTGTTTAACCGTGTCATGTACCTAGCAAAGCTGTGTCTGTGTGATGTGTCCCATAAATGCTGGGGTCCCTGCACAAAATTACTGCCCAGCAGGACCGTGCTGTGCTTTTCAGCAAACTGTACCCCTTGCACAAGAGAAGGGCAAAGAGCAGGGCACGGAGCGGGCAGAGATGCTCAGCCCTGCACCTCCTCCTGGCAGTGTCCTGGGGCGACTTCTTCCAGCAGCTGAGCTGTGGTTCAGTGCTCTGGAATGGAGACAGGCTGTGCAGTGAGCTGGGAAAGGAGATGGTGTGTCCGGGAACAGCCCGAGTTCACCTCCCTGTGTCACACAGAGCTGCGGGGACGCTGCAGGGCACTGGAGCTCCATGACCTCTCCTGGTGTATTGCCTCTGTTCTTGTAAATGACAGCAGGAACTTCTGTTTGGGAGAGAGGAGACACATTTTAATAATTTTACTTTATTGGGTGACAAGATAACTGCTAATAAACTCACCCTTCCACCTGAGAGTACTGCATGATTGTCAGCAAATTCGGTATCAGAAAATGTGTGGGTTTGGATTATCTTTAGTAGTCAATTTTCCAGGTGACAGAAGTTGTAGATAAAGAGGTAAAATTAATTGGTTTTGGTCACATATAAAATCAGTGCCAGGAACAAACCCTTAACAGCTCTTAACTCTGAGTCTTGTATTTGACCCCTAACGCAAGATATGCACCCATGGGAGGCACAAATCAGTCCTTATCCAAGACAACTTCTCCTGAAACTTCTAAACTTCTTCCAAGCCTCTTTTTTGGGCTTACAAGGAAAACAGATTCCCAGAATTTTAGGAATGCCAACTGGAAGTTGCAAGAGGAGAGAGACTAAATGTTACACTAATGGACTAAGGGCAAAAGTGGGATCCGTCTGACCCAGTTAAGACCAAGTCCAGCTGCTCTGAGGCCCAAGGACATGTGTCAACACCCCGGGTGGGGAAACCACAATGGGAGTTTTTCCAAGATTTACAGGAAGAGATGTGCTCTGGATGTTCCCAGTTGCTCACAAGTGGGCTAAGGCTGGTAATTCCAGTCCTCCCTCCAGTCACAGCACTGGAGAACAGCTGCTCCAGCCAAGGGTGTCCCAGAGATCTCCTGCAGGGCCATGCTCCTGGAGATCCTGGAGTATCACCTGGGGTTTGTGCTTTCTAGAAGCATCACAGGCTCACTGGGGACATTTGGCTGCTTGGTTGGATGTGTGTGGTAGGGCAGCAGTGGGTGTGGGTGCCTGGATCAGTAACAACCATTGCATTAGCAGAGCTTTCCTGTGGTGCTGAATGCAGCTGATTCCCTGGACTGCAAGGGAGCCCCACGGGGCTGTTTGGACATTCCAGTCACAGGCCTGCAGAAGAGAACAAGAAGGAAATTGCTTTTCTCTTCCCTTTTGGCAAATGAGAAGTTGGAGCAGGGAGCAGGGTGGATTTCTGGGTGCTGTGAACTGTGCTGGCTCTATCCCTCTGCATCTCTCCCAAGCTCTTTTCGAGATCATTTAAATACATTTAAATCCCATTTTACGGTCACCTTAGGACCAAATAATTTTGAGGCCAAATTTCCTTTTTAACATAGTTAAGTTTAGTGTAGAGTAAATTTCCTCAAATTTTGGCCTGATGCTTAAAAACACCTTGGCACACGAGAGGAAACCCTAAGCCACTCCTGGCTCCGCTTTTTCCCCAGTGTGAGGGGATTTGCTCTTTCCCATGGTTTCGCATATCAGTGATGACAAAAGAACATGGACATCCCAGCTTCCAGGGACATTCTGAGCTCCATTTGGGAAGCTCTGTGCCTCATTTGGCTGCTTTAGGAAACCTTGCTGAGGACACCTCATGTGGAGCTCCTGGCAAGCCAAACAGGAGGGCAATGCACAGCTCAGGGTCAGTGCTGCAGTGTCCTTGCACAGGCTTTGCACAGGAGGAGGAGGAGGAGGCAGAAACATTTGCTAAGGAAATGCAGCTGGAGGAATTTCAGGAGGTCAAGGTGCAGAGCGAAAACCTCAAAGACAGTTTCAACCCCAAGCATTGGGTTCATCTTTCCAGCCAACAGCACAATGCAGATGGAAGGGTGGCTTATGCAATAGGAGTGGGAAAGGTACTTAAATATATTTATGGGATACAGTGGAAGAAATGCATTAAAAAGTAGAATTCCCTGACTGTAACCAGATCATCCCTTCCAGACAAATTGGAAGCAGTTGCTGAAGGGGAGACATGGAGGGTGATGGACAGAAATAGGAACCAGCCCTGCTTGCCCAGCTCGGGAATGGTGAGGTGTCAGTCCCAGATGTGGTCAGGAAAAGGTTTTATTTGTGCAGGGGATGGGAGGAGGAGGACAATCATAAGATACCAGGAGCTGAGCTGTGCATGTGGGCATTGGCCATTGGGAAATAGGTGTGGATGGAGCTGCAGTCTCCTTAGAAGATAACAGAGGTATTAACATTAAAGAGTAGAGATTGGTTAGATTGTTTGGGGAGCAAGAGAAAGGACCGAGAGGAGAGAGAGCTGTTCGAGAAGGAAAAGGATTTATTAGCCTTTGAAAGTGAGGATCTGAGAGAGGCTGGAATGGGGCTGCTGTTGGAGATGTTTCAGAGAGTAAACTGGTAATAGAAATACTTTATAGGCCACCTGACCAGAAAGAACAACTGGACTGTGAAATGACTGTGCAAATAAAACAGGCATGTAAAAAGGAGAGAGTGGTGGAATTGAAGATTTTAACTACCAGGCGTAGACTGGAATACATTAAGGGAAGGGAAATAAGGCTGGAGGTATGTTTGCAGATCAGACACAGACCTGCTTTCTAATTCAGCCTGAGCATCAACTGCACAGCTTGGCTATTACAAAGGGACTGCATGAGGACAGGCACAATAGGGGAGAGCCCTGGGGAGGCAGCTTTGACGGGCTCCAAGGGGAAAAGATTTTAAAGGTGGATTGTGAAGGAAAGATAAAGGGGAAAAAAAAAGAAATAGTGATTTTGGTCTGAGTGGCTTTAGAGCTTGAATTTCAAATATTTAGGTTTTATTTATCTTACAGTTCCACAGAAGCAATCAGTAGTGTGGAATCATGAGCCACTAATGAATTAAATCCTGGAGTCACCCAGCTTTATCCCAGGTGAAGCTGTCTGTTGTTAGTCAGGCCTGGGAAATAGGGCCTGTAATGAACCCCTGGCCCCACTGACACCAACTGTAAAAGTCAGGTTTGATTTAATGAGGCCATGGCTTTGTGCCTGATGCTCAGGATCTCCTTGGGCAGGAGGGTGATTAGGGAAGGTGGGAGCAACAAAGCTGGTTTGAAGGGCCAGGGAGGCTCCCCAGGGGGAGGAAGGTCTGGGGTTTCACTGCCTGCCATATACAGCTCCTAAAGGGTCATCAAAGGGTGAGACCCCTGCTAAAGGTAAAGATGAATCTCTTCTAAGCAGGGTATTGTATATGTACATGTATAAAATGGCCAAGGAATAGCTAAATTTTGAGTAGCTGTCATGAGTCATACACTGTTTTCTTGTAGCCCATATGCTTGACTTCACCTCATATATCCTCTCTGATTAAAAAAAAAAAAAAAAAAGGTAATGGGATGGTTTTAGGAATTTGCAGACAAGTCCAAAATAGCTGCATGTATGGCATGTACTAAGATATTAATTTTACTACAATTGTAGAGATACTGCCAAAAAGTAGCCTTTTTGTTTTATTCCTCTGTATTAAAAGAAAAAAAAAGAGGTAGAAAAAAGTGTGTGTGTTTAGGGGAAGCAGAAGGAAGAGGTTGTAAAGAGTGAAAAGCAACCTCAAACCCAACAGGTGTCAATGAATCACAGCTCTCTTAGTCACCATGGCTGGCTGCATGAATCAATAGAAGACTCTGACTATTAAATAAAGATTCAATCTTGGTATAAAATATTACCTGATAACCAAGCAGCCTTATTCAGTGAATGCCTCATGAAAGACTCAGACTGAGGCCTCCAAAGAGAGACAGGTCAGTGCACAGTCATTTAGCAAGGGGAGCAAAAGCTGAATTTTCAGAGTCTTTAGGTAGACATAAAAAAAAATAAATCTGCTCTTGTTATAAATAATAATAATAAGCTGAAACCCCATCTCGTGTGGGCAGGCACTGCCCAGGCCCCCAGGGCAGCCCTGAACCATGGCCACTGTCAATCCAAACACGTCCACTTTGACACCGTGTGGGTTCGTGTTTGTGCACAGCAAGGGCTGGAGCTCTGCCCAGAGCCAGGGACTCTTCCATTGGCACTGCTGCTGGAAAAAATGTTGGATTAACTCTGAGCACCCCTACCCTCCTTTCCTGTTGCCCCCCAGCTTTTCAGTTTGGCAGCCAACACCCCTCTCCTCCCCCCAGTACCACTAAAAGTAGTGGATGTTCAAACAGATTTTCCTTCAGTTGGTAATATTTTTCTGGAGATGAGATGTGCATGTGTTCATTAAAACTGAATTTTTGTTTCAAAAAGAACAAACACGATCTGTGGCGATTGTCTCTGAGTTTCTAATCCATTTTTCCACCTCCTTTTCCTTTAACATTTAGTGGAGAGTTTTCATCCATTCTCCATAGAGACTACTCATCGAATGAGTCTTCCAGCAGCACTGGCAGGGTGTAATTTTTAATCCCTCTTTACCCCAAACAACATAAGGGTAGCAAATACTTGCAGTACTTTGGCCTCTTCTGTCCATGGAGTGGGAGCTGCTGGGATGCTGCAGGCTGAGAGGGCTGGGATTTGCGTGCAAGCGTTGATCTGTTCTGCTGATGCTCAGGATAATTAAACAATAGAAGCAAAGTGATTAATAAGGTTCTTTTTCCAAGGCGTGGAGAAGGCTGAAGGCCTGGAGAGAGGCCACTGAATTTGACTAAATAAACGTAGCAGAATAGGAAGATTTTCAGCAATTATTGGCTCATTTTTTCCCCAGGCTTCGTAACCCGTCGCTTTAACTTACTGGCTTAAGTCACTCCTTACACCCACATCACATTGTGCCTCGGGCCATTCTGCTGCTCTTGACAGCTGTCTAGGGCAAAAGGAAATCACCCAGCCACAAATGTTTTCTCATAACTTCATAACAAGGGAATCTGAAGAAGTCAAAACCTTGGAGATTCAGACCATGCTCTAAAAAGCGAGATAAATTTCGGACCTGCAAAGGAGGCATTGCCCTCTGTGCCCTGGCTGTGTACCCACTTGGGCTGCAGTGCCCACACGTTAGCAGCAATTAGCAGCAATCTGAAGATGGGTACCTGAATTGCTGAAGGGCTGGTGGTCATCAGAAGGCCAATGACAGCCCCTCGGTGCTGCTGTTTGGTACCTGGCTGGCGATGCAGATCCAGAGGGAAGCGCTGGGATGGGGCTGCCGAGGTGGCACTTCTGCAGTGCCTGCTGCTGAGGGATGGCACTGCCTGGGGACAGGGTGCCACGTGGGCAGAGAGCTTTGCAGTGCCAGGAGGGAAGGACAGTCCCAACTGGATGACTGATGCTCAAGCTAAAGCTAAAGCATGCTTGGCAGTGATCTGGCTGCTGGCTGTCCTGGGGTAGGGAAAAGGGAAGATGCCTTTGAGCCCACTCAGCCCTTGTGAGCTGGGTCAGAACAGCACAGCTGTAGTGGCAGCCACTCTCATGGCAGGTTTTTGATGCCTGGTGGAGATTGAGGTTGCTGAAGGTTTCAGTGAGGCAAGTATCAGCTCTGTTGTAGGTGTTCGGTGTTTGCTGTACATCTGAGACATGCTGAGTGAAGGCTGGCTGTGAGAGAACGACATAAAAGAGACTGGGAACAGACACAGATCCTGACACTGCTGATGGACATCGCAGCTCAGTGATGTTCAGCTTGTGCTCCATCGTCTGCCCATGGTCCCTACAACAGGTGCATCAAGCAATGACTGGAGAATAATAAAAACCTTGTCTGTCTTCCCACTCAAGAGGAAGACAAGCTGGCAAGCTCCGGGAAAAGAAATGCAAATCAATGAGCAGTCAGTGTTCAGGGTCTTTTGTTTTCTCTGCAAATGGGTGCAAGGGAGTCTTGGGACTGCTTTGGGAAGGTCAGGGGTCCTTTAAATGCCAAAAGCTTGAGGGATCCAGCTGCATCTTGCTCAGATGTCCTGTCAGAAGACAAGTCAAACAACGAGATGCCTTTTAACTTCTTCATGTTTTATTTAGACCTCTTCTTCCTTAGAATCTGTTTCAAACATGTACACTCAGTCATTCTCTCACAGCCCTGTCCCCTTCCGCACAGAGGGAGAATGGGGAGACTATTGTGGTTTTGGTGTGTGACTCTGCCTGTCTGAACTAGTAAGACTTTAAACATCTTGCCCAAGGTCACAAATAATTCACTGTCTTTCCCTGATGATTTTCAATACAGCATGTGCTCCGGCACAAGTCCTCTTTGGAGATTGTATATTGCAGTTTTACTGCCTGGATATGATGACTTTCTCCTTTTTTTCCTACAATTACCAGTGTACCTGAAGACCTGGTTTGAATGAAAGCTGGGATATGGTTCCCAAGTATAAATCCATCAGAAAGTTTGAAAATGGTTGAGTATCTGGGCCTTTCAGTCTTCACTGTTCTTTCTCCAAACTTGTGTTGGAAAAATCTCGAAGGGATGTTCCTGGGGCTCTGAAAGGTACTGCCCAGTGTGATTCCAGTGTCTGTAAGCTCAGCTGGGCACACCCTGACCCCCTTGGAAGAGCAGGGGGAGGTTCGTGGCACTGCTCCATGGGCATCCAACAGGGACAGAAACAGAACTGCAAAGCAGTAGCTACTGCCTATTAAGAAGCGTGATTAAAAATTTAATTACTTCTGAAAATAGTGGTGTCACTGGCTAGACATGCAAATCCCACTGCAAGCCAAGTGAGAAATTCAGGTTTCCAGGAGGACCCTTGGGATGAGTGGAGTGAGTGGCTGGGATCCTGGTGTGAGGGGCAGCGGGTGCCACACCCGGCCTGGTGAGATCCCCCTGCCCACGCTGCCTTCCCTCCCTGCCAGACCAAGATCCCCCTGCCCACACTGCCTTCCCTCCCTGCCAGACCAAGATCCCCCTGCCCACGCTGCCTTCCCTCCCTGGCAGGCCTCTGTCCCTCTGTTTGCCTCTCCTTGCTGCACTTATCTGATGGTCGAAGTCACTTACTCTTATTTACATTGCCCACAGGGCGTGTTGGATTGGAGCACATTTCCTCTCTTGTTACAGCTGATGAATGCAGCTCTATTAAAATATCATCTCATCCTCACACTAGATTGCAGTCTAAGATAATATGTGTTTTTTCTATATCGTTTATACAAGAAAGATTATGTTAAATGCCAGACCCAGTAAATATTTCAAGATCCACTGCATTGCTGAGAACAGTTTCTCCCTGGGCATATGTTTCAGAGCCAAAGAAAACACTTTTAAAATTTCCTTCCTGTTTAATTTTTTTTAAAGGGCATTCTCCCCATATCTGTTACTGAAATGACAAGTTGTCATGTTCCTTGATCTTATTACAGTTACAGATGTAACTCAGCAGGGAATCTGCCCAAGTTTACATTTAAAATCATAAGACCCTGATTCTGATCTTTTTTTTAACTTTTTATCAGTTTAAATCTTTCTGTGGTGTAGGACTTCCAGCTTTACCTCATTGTAATCAAGATCAGAATTGCTCCTAATTATAACACTTAACTTCTGTGTAGTGCTTTACACTTTTCAGGCTCTCTATATTCATCAATTAATTAATCCCCAAAGCAGTATTCGATTTCTACCGAAAAAAAAAAAAAAGGAAACCAAAGCAGGAGGGTGAGAAGAACTTGTCAAAAGGCAGAGGTGACGGAGGAAGAGAATGGCCCCAGTTCTAATCCCAGTTTCCAGGGAGGACGAGAACACCCCCAGTTCTCATCCCAGTAGGTTCTTGCAGTTCACTCTCTCTGAAACCCTCACTGGGTGGATTGTCCTTCCCAGTGTGCAGGGAAATGTCCCTGCATGATTGTGGCACAGTGCCTGCCCTGTGCCACCTGCACCTGGATAAACCTCTCCATGGATTCTGGAATCAAAGCCATGGCTGCACAAAGACATCCTTCCAGAATATCAGTTTTATTCCAGAGTAATATCCAGGCAGGATATTTTACTGGCCTATCTGCAGTGGATTAATTATTCTAGTACAGCTGTTCTGGGAAGGTATTTCCCTGTAGGCAAGCCCATGGAGGGCAAAGGGGAAATGTGAGCTTGTTGAGGGATTAGGCAGAAGGGTGGGATGTTTAAAGGTTCAGCTAAGCTTCAAATAAATGAATTTAAACCTTTGGAGGTTTTCTCCATCGCGTCTCATGGAGATCAGATCATTTTTATCAAAGAGAGAATAAAAAGGACCAAGATGCAAATTTTTTCTTACTACATTGGTTAGTTGGAGAAGGAAAAAGAGAGAAAGGACTTAAAGAGAAAAAGCAGGTTCCATGGACTTCAGATTATGTGATTTTGGAAGGTGTGAGTCATTAGGAAAGAAGAGGGGGGGAAAAATAATTTTCTCTGGTCGCTATGCAGTAATGCAGAACAGTTGTTCCTGTGTTTATTTCTGTGTTTTCCAGCATGGAAATTGTTGGCATGGCCCATTGTGAGATAGGGATTGTGCAAACTGAAATAGAAGAGCAAATACTCACCGATACAACGGCAGCTGATGCCAACCTGACGCAAATATGTTGAACCTATCACAGAGGAGGGATCATTAAACGAAACAAGTATTCTTTCAACTTTCATTTCCTGAAGGGATTTTGATTTGTTTAGGGCATTTTAAGAATAACTGGGACAACTGCACTGGACTGGAATGGCACACCAAGTAGAGCAGAGAGAAAAAATCTTTGATTTCTGCTTTTGTACTTCAGTCTGAAGACAGAAAAGTGGTTCATTAAAAGCAGGGGCAGCAGGAGATTGAATGGTTTATTCCTCTTACAGTGTATTAATATTTTGAACTAATATTTCACTAAGATTCACTCTTACATGCCTACTATTTATTAAGAAAAATTGAAAATCAAACACAAATACAGCTGTTGTTTGTGTCCCTCCTGAAGGTCCTCTCTCCTGTGCACCTGAGTGCTTCTTCCTTTCCCTTGTTTTATTTTTGTTTTAAACCTTGAGGTTGATAAAAGTCAGATTATTTTCAAATTGTTTATGTTGTTGCCTATACCAAAATCATCCCTTTTGAAGGAAATTATCTTAAAAGCAGCCAAGTCTGCTGACATGGTATCGTCTGTTGACAATGCCTCTGGTCATGGCTGTGTTTCATAGATTGATTGTGGGTACAGGAATCATTGCAGGATTCTTCTCTGGCTTCCTCTGACCTTGCTGTCTGTTTTGTTTGTCTTTTGGGGTTTTGAAGTGGGTCCGTGGGGCAGAGTCACACAGCAGCACAGCCAGGGTTGTCACTCACCTTGTACACAGAGGGTGCAGTGCCGGGGCTGCTCCGGGCCCTGGCAGGGTCCACATCCCTGGGATCCTTGTTCCTTCTGGCAGAGCAGCTCCGTGGCCTCCTGCTGGGATGCTGTGAGCCCTCTGGAGCTGGAGCAGCCTCAGCACATCATTGATGGTTCAGCATGAACATCCTGACCAGCAGTGCCAGGGCACGTCCCAGCTCAGGTTATCGCATCTGCTTGGTCTGTGTGTGCAGAGCCCATCTAAAGCTCACCAGACTGAGATGCTTTGCTCATGGACCCGAATGCAGCAGTTCTGCTCCCACCTGGCCCACCTCTCCCCTGTGGCTTGTCTTCCCTGTGGTTCCCTTCCTGGGGGAAGCAGCTGCTGTGCAGACTCGGAGCTTGTCCTGACCCTGGGTGAGGAGGGAGCTGAGAGCACAACTGAGAGCTCTCAAATGCTTCTGGTTCACCAGTGCAGACACAAAGTACACAGCAGGAGAACATCTGCCTACAGGGAGTACGGTGCAGGGCTTGTAACGCTTGAATAATTTTTGTCTGCTCCTATGGCGCGAGATGGACAGATCCCAACCCAGCACAGAGCAGAGGCAGTGCTGCATTCATTCTCTTCTGGCTGAATACATCGCCCCTGACTGCAGCTCCTTCTCATCCCGTGCTCTGGGAATGGCAGGGGAGCAGCAGCACAGAGCTCTGGGACCTGTGTGGGGTTGTGTGCCCTGGCAGTGCCCTGTGTTTGGAGGCTTCGGCCCCGGTGTGTTTGCCTGTCCCTTGTCTCATGAGAGGGACAGGAGGGGAGCTCACATCCAAGTGCAGAGGTTTGTCTCCTGTTTAAAGAAAACAACTGGTGTTTGGGCAAGGTTCTCTTCTTGCATATCTAGTCCCAGCCTTGAACTGTCCCTCTCCATCCCACAGTTACTCTCCCCCTTAGCACAGAGGTATTTGTTTTTCTCTGCTCCTTTGATACCAGCATTTCTTCTCTCCCAGAGTTTAACTCTTCTACAAGAGGCTCAGACGTGTTTTTTGAATGTCCATGGTTAGATGTGCAGAGCCATTCAGACCAGCTAAGAAAAGCCAGCCAAGCAGGTCGGGGAAAAGAGCCTTCATGTGCTTTGTGGATTGCTGTCATGGCTGGTAAAACTGGCAGGACAGGGGGGAAAAAAAAAGTGTTTGTCTGTGTGTGTGTGTATGTGGAAATCTTTGCAGCTCCAGTCTAGACCCTCCCTGCTGTTCAGGGAATCAGGGAAACTGCAGCCAGAGCGGCGAGGCCGGGTGAAATCATAATAGTCCCACTGACACCAGCCTGCACTCAGCGGCTGTGCAGACCCAGCAGCCCAGCAGGGGAAATGTGTCACCCACACTGTCCTGACTGGGGGACCCCCTGACACCCACCAGTGGTGCTGCTTTCTCGTGCAACAGCCGAAATACCCAGCAGGACACTCCCTCTGAGCTCTAAGCAGGTCCAGGCAAGCTGTGGATCAGGTGTTGCTTGGGTAGGCAGCACTTTAGCCCCCCGTTTATCCAGAATATGTACGAGGTACGATGAGAGTAGGTTTTCCTCCCCCAGCGCCATCAGTGCTCTCCTCTCTGATGTGAGAAAATCGCACACGCTCCCCTGGAGACTGAAACACGTCGAGGTTGGCCAAAGACGTTGTGTTGAGCCATATGTTGACCCAAATCATCAGGAGATTCTGTGGGTTTTGTGTCCCAGCTTTGTTGCGTTCAGGCCCTCCCTTGTGTTTGTCAGGCTTCCAGGCGCTGATGTCTGGCGTTCCCACCCTGTCTGCCACCCAGTCCCAGCGAGCTTTTTGCTGAAACAGGAGCCTTTGATTTTTCATTTTGAAATAACTCTGGGGGTTTAAATTTCTTTCCTGGGTATTTTTTAAGATTTCAGACGAAAAGAATAAAAAGTCTGTATCCAAAAAAACCCCCCTCTTACGTTGGGGGCAAATGAAATGTTTCCCTTTTTCTCCTCCTCCCTTTTCCTTTTTCCTAATTTGATACTGGTTTAAAACACAGACTGGAGACAACCAGAAATGATGTTACAGTGCTATTATCCTCTTTTTCCTTCCTTTCCTTGGCTGTGATGCATTGCCCTGCTTGCAATCCTGACTTCCCCAGAAGACACTTCCCGGGAGCCTCCTTTTCCTCCGAATTCCAACGCAGGCTCCCCAGGTTGCTCCTGTGCGTACCAGATCAATGACATCAGCTCCACCAGCCTGTATTTTCGGCTGCAAAAATAGCAAGGTGGTGACTCAAAACGAAAAGTGCTTTCCAAGTGGTTGTGTTGTATTTGGTATATTAACCACCACCCCTCAGAGGAGGCGGATGAGTGTGGAGGAGGAAGAGGTTGTTTTGGAGATCTTGCGCGAAACTTCTTTTGAGCGACAGCATTCTGTGGCAGTTCCCGAAAGCAGTGCTTTTTACTGGCTCCCAAATTCTCTTATCTTTCGGCAAATCTCCTCCCCATCCTGCTGCCTCTCCTCCTCGGGATGCTGAGGCATGGTGAAAAACCAACAAAAGGAAAAGGGAACACCTGGCATGTTCCCCCCAGGGACACAAATGCAGCTCGAGTCAGTTCTCAGGTGGGCTCCTGCAGTCCTCTCAGAAGGACATTTTGGCCCCAGTGACCAGAATTTTGATCACGTGGCCCTGATTATTTTCTGAGCTGCTGCTGACTTTTAAGACCCACTGCAATGGAAAATAAAACCTTTATAAGTGCTACCGGCAGCAGCGGTGGGGAAGGATCTGATTACCAAAGGCATGTATGGCACCCTGGCCTGTGCTAGAACAGAGCATTTCAACTGTGCTCTACAAACTTTGCCCCTGCAGACTGATGGAAAATGGCTAGATGGAGCAGAGATTCATTTTCTAAAGGAAATGAGGATATAAATTCATTTAAGAAATGACATGCCAATTTTTCTTGCTTCGTTTTCCTCTCATAATAAATGGTACAGCTGCCAGGAATTTTTGTGAAAATAACACTTGCTTTCTTCTTTTTTTTATTTTTATGTTTTTTGAATCCTGCTCAAACGTTATGAAAGACCCTGAGCCAGATATTTCATATTTAAGATCTCAGCAGAGGTAAACCTCACTAAACAAATGAAGAGTCTCCATCCCTGTTGAGTGCTGACAATGATAGTGACCCACACTGCAACATTACTTCCTCAAAACTTGGAGAAAATACATAACCCATTTACTTAATGGACTGAGCTATAATGTCATCAGTTAAGTGAATCCCGTGAATAAAGAACAAGATGAAGTAATTGCTTCCAAAACATTTCTGGAATGAAGTAAAGCTTCACAGTGACTGGTCTCCTGGGGTCCCGTTGATAACCTCTTTGGAGCAAAGTTTGTTCATCTGTGGTGCAGAGATCCTTTTCCAGGTGCCATTAAGGACTTAACTCACTAGACAGCATTGAAGGGGGGGATCCTGATGTCACCCCACTGTGGCTGGGTTTGGGGTTGCCAGCCTGGTTGGGTTTAAAACAAAGCGGCTGGAAGGGAAAACAACCTTGAGGGCACAAGCTGGCACAGATCTGCTGTGTTCCAGCTCTGTCTGTGGAGGTGCTGAGCACCTGTAGGTCCCAGTGCAGCAGTTTAGAAACACAGCCAAGGAATGACACAGCAGGCTGGGGTGCGTTCCCAGCTGAGACAGTTTCAAAACAAGTGGAGAAACTCTACTGGTCTGGTGTGGCAATCAGCACTCCTTGAGTGCTGTGGGAGAGCAGCAGCAGCGAGGTCTGCACCTTCACAGCTCATCTTTCACTTGGCTTTGGCTTTTTCCTTCAGAGGAGAAGCTGGGATGCTATCCCACAGCAAGGGCAGAGAAGGAAAGGCTGAGCTGGCTCTGAAGAGCTTGGTGGTGTGTCTGTAGAGACCCTCTCTTTGCTCCAGGGCTGTTGAGCACCTGAGAGTTGTCTAGGCCGTTTTCTCACAATGAAAGAAATGCTATTTTTGTAGTCCACAGGATAAAAGAGTTGTTTTCCTGAATCTTTGCAGCTTTTACTAGGCTGGAAGGGACATGTAGGGGTCATCCAGCCTGACTGCTCAGGGAAGGGCTATTTTCAAAATCAGATCAGGTCATGTAAAGTAATCAGTTTAGCCCTTGATTATAATTTTTAGAGGTTTCTGCCTCCATAGCCACACAAAGAGCTAATCTGGCCTTCGGCACGACCAATTAGCCAGCTCCAGAATCCAGCTCCAGAGCAAAAGCAACACAGAGGCAAGAAACTCTTGAGGTAGGTCAGCTGTGGGCAGGAGAGCTCATTTCTTTGTCTGTGGTGGATGCATTTGGCAGGGCTCCCAGCCCTGATTCCCATCTTCCCTCCTGTTCCCCTGCCTGGCTGCCGGAGGTCGTGGGACCCTCACGCTTGTGCCGAGTGCAGAACGAAGCGCTCGTGTCACCAACCTTGGGGAGCAGGGCAGGAGTGGCAACGAGAATTGTTCACCAACTGTGCTTGCAAAGCAAAGTTAGAAGCCTTCCCTTGTTCCTGACTCCCCTTCCTTATCCTTCACACAGTGCCCCTATCTGCCCTTCTCATATGATTTTCGTATTCCCCTCAGCAATTTTATTTGCACAATGTTGGTTTTTTTTTCTCCCACATGCTTGTTTTTCTGGCTGCTTCACAGGGGCTGAAATGTTTAGTTCTTTCCATCTGACTTAAGAGGTTTCTGGTCTTACAGTTGCTCTGGAAAAATGTAAGTGCTTAATTAACACGCAACTACTGGAAGGGAAGAGAAAAAGGAAATACAGAGTCACGTTCTTTCTGTCTGACAGAGCGAGGAGCCCCATGGTACAGAATGCACAGAAAAAAGGGGTTTCATGAAGAGATCTGGACTGTCCTTCCCTCCCAGTGCCTTGTGTGATTTCCAGGCAGTGCCTCATCTCTCCAAGCCTCCTTGCCTACTTCCTGCTCTTGTGTCTTGTTTTTCTTTCCTACTCACTTATTTTCTCCTCTGTTGAGGTGTTGAGCAGCTTGGGGCAGGCACCATCCCACCTAAAATGTACCTGTGTCCGCTGGCAAAGCCCCTGCCCTGTGAGCCTCTTGCACTCAGTGGTGAAGAGAGACACCTCACAGTGATTCAGAGCTTAAGTGGGATAAATAACAGCTCTTAAAAACCCTTTTTCTCTCCATTAGCTGCAGTGGGAACCTAAAACTACTGTGTTCCTAACCCGGACAAAGAAAATCTAGTGAGAACCTACACAGGCTGGAGCATATGTAGTGTTTATCACCAGCAGCTCGGCTGAAAACTTTAACACCTAACTATAACAAATTATAATGCTAGGAAAAGCTGCTTTTCCTGGGTTTCTTTCACACAAAGAATCTCGTTGCTGAATATCACTATCAAAGCAAGCACAGCAGAACTCACTTGAGCTCTTTTTTGTGACAGCAGCAAAGGGCTGTAAGCAAAATGAAGCACTGTTCTTCTGGGAATAAATAAAAAAAGGAGGATCTGCATCAGAGCAACACTTACAGAAACTTAGAGGAAACTCAAGGCCCGATAGTTTGCAAAGTGAAGAGGAATGATGAAGATGCAGAGGTTGGAGAGGGGAGTTTGCCCTACTGGGTCATTCTGGAGTGGAAGCCAGTATTTGGTGCAGCTCAGTGTGATGAGCAGCACACCTTGTTCCAGCCCAGGAGGTGGAAGGAGGAACTTGGAAGGGGAGGGAACTTTGTGGTGTTTGGCTACCTGCTTTCTAAAGACAGCAAAATGTTGAACATCAACAAAAAGTCTCATACAAAAAAAAAAAAAACCAAACAAACCCAAAAAACTCCTACCCCCAAACCCCTCAAAAGGCCAAATGGTCTTTTGAAATGTGGTATTTTATCTGAGCTCTGCAATGACACAGGAGCATGGAAGTCAGGAAGGGGTTTGTGACGGCAGCTGCCACTGCTAGGTGTGAGAATGGAAGAGCAGGTCTGTCTTAGATCATCTGGTGGAGTCACCTCCCTTTGTCCACCCTCATCCTTTTCCATAAATCCCTGCTGCCCTCTCCTCCCTGCCCTATTCCCCCACTAATCTTTGTTCCCACTACATCTCTCTCCAGCTGGATCATTTTTTGATAGCTACACTTTTCCCTCAAAGAAAGCACATATTCATGAAAATAATCTGTCATTTGCTGCTATGACTTGTGTTTTCTTTCCCTTCCTACTGTATGTTGGGGCCATCTTCAGCTCTAGAAGATGAGAGGGGTTTTTTTATTTTCCTGCTGCTTTTCCTGCTTGTGCAGTACTGAGCCCCTCAAAGCCCTGTTCTGTTGCCATACATTTTATGATGAAACACTTCTGCACGTGCTGAGCTGCAGGACTCATCAGCCAGCAAGTGGGTGACAGTCTCTACAGCAGCTAACCCAGCCACTGCTAGGTAAAATAACAATAAAATTCTAATAATCAATTTGCTAAAGCCTTTTCTCACAGACAGATTTCCTGCTACAAAATTATGACTCAGGCACCACCATTTCCAGTGGCCTGTTCTCCAAAGGATGAATGTTTTTCACCCAACATGGTACTGAATCATTCCCTGGGATGTGTAAGGTATTTGTGCTCGCACCACGTCGAGGTGTTGTCGTTATGGTAACTCTTCTGTATTAGTCTTGATTCCTCATGGAGTGCCATTATGAATGTTGTTGTTTTAGCATACTCTGAGCTGTCTCCAGCCCAGGGAGCCAGCACAGCTCAGTGAGACCTGCACATCCCCACTGAGGCAGAGCTGCTTCACCATACGTTGTTAAAATAAAGAGCTGGTAAGGAAAATAACACATCAGAACCATTTCTGTGGGAAATCAGTGGAGAAGTCCAAGTTTCCCTTGAACTTTTCTCCACAACTCTAAGACAGACACCTACTTTTCTTTTTTTTTTTCTTTTTAAATTAATTCAGCCTTGGTTCTCAGGTAATCACATGAGTCTGAATAAGCAAGACTGCACTAATTGAAATGATAATATAAGCTGTGATATTTCTGCAGAGGTACTTTAGAAAAGCCCACTTTTGCCCAAGGTCCAGAAATTGTACATCCATGCCAGACCTTCCTCAGGATATCCCAGAAAAGGGATGGGGTATCCCACAGTGCAAGGACTTCCTTGTGCCCACTGCCTTTATGAGTTTAATCCACTATTTCACTTTTTTTGATGTGAAGCAATTCAGATCTCAGTGCAATATTAAGGACACACAAAACCACTAAAGACTGTGGCTCCAGCGTCCACAATTTGCCTCAAGGTTCCAAAACATTCCCTGGTTGCTGCCCAGGAGATGATAAATCCACTTCTATCTCTCCAGACTTTGAAGGACAGACATTTTTTCTTAAATAGACCTTCTCTGTTTTCATTCCCTTATTTATCTGGAGCTGACACTTCAGCACAGTAGATGCAGCCAGACACTCAAAACAAAGAGAAATTCGAGTCCTTGACTTCTTCTGAGACTTGCAGCCTGTATTTAAGAAGGAAAAAAATATCTAACAAATAGAGAAAGCTTGTTTACAGATTTCTCTCTTTGGCTTTTCTAAACATCACATAGGCAGAACAAAGATTAGGAGTTCCTTCTACTTCGTGGAATACTAAATAAAAAAGAATAAAAATATTTATAGAATAACAAAAGAAAGAAACAAAAGACACAGTGCACAAGGTGTTCCTTTGGTTTCTTGGGAGGATGTGCAGTGAGGCTCGAGATTGTTTGTCTGCATTGCAAACCCTCACAAAGAGCTTTTGAAAAATGTTTCATTTTCAGGGTACTTGACCCTCTGTGTGGATAATGTGTCTCTGAAATGAAGGCAGGAAAGGAGGAGGCAAGGGAGAAGAAAGGAACTGTCTTTGCTGCTGTTATCTTCAAAGACCACAACATTTCTACAGGGTTTCTAGATAAATGGTGAAGGAGAGCTCTCCCATCCTTCCCCTGCTCTGGGGGATGCTGTCCTCCACCCCTTCTGCTGGAGGCTGATTTCACTTTCCAACCATTTGCTGTGGCATGTTTTACCAGGCCTTGGCTGCAAAGAAACCAGATTTCCCAGCTGGGCTGGCCTTGGCAAGAGAACACCCCTGCCAAAGGCTGAAATCAAGGTTTTTCACATCATGTTCAAGTGCAGAATAGGGCAGAAAGCAATAACAGGGGAGAAGGGTAGGATGGCCAGACATCCAAAAGCTCTCTGAGCTGTGTGGGATCGATGGAACCTCTTGCTGGGGCACTTTCCCCTCCTTGGGCAGCTTTGGGTGGAAGCGCCCTGCTGCCTTTGCTGTTCCCTGGTGACGGCTGCTGTGGGTTTGTGCTCTGGAAGTCCTGAGGGGATGCAGAGACCCGAGGCTGCTCTCAGGCTGGGCAGTGGGATCAGAAAGGAGGAAAGCAGCGACAGCATTGGGATGCAGCTGCAAGGACGTAATTTGTCCCAAAAGCAGTTTAAAAAGCGTGGAGAGCAGTTTGGGTGCTGGTTTGCCAAAGGGTGCCCTGCTCATCGCACCAGGCCTTGCCATCCCCTCCCTGCATCAATGAGGGCTCAGTCTCTGGAAAACCCAGCCTTTTGTTTAATCACTTGGATAAGGATTTGGAGCAGTTCAGCTTCAGGTAGCTGGATTTGAAGCTCCTGGCCCTGGCCTTGAGGAGGGAAGTGAAGCTGGTCCCGAACACGGAGGGTGGCTCTCACGTGGGTTTTTCTGTCGCCACCATGTGAGACTAGCGCGTGCATGCAACAGGCACGGAGCCACCGCCACCAAACACATCCCCACTGCCAGCTGGACTTCAACCAGACATCCAAAGGTGAAATCTTATCTCCATGCCTGAGAGAAAACAGGAGGAGATGCAGATGGTCCCAATAAACCATTGCAGGAAACAAAGTACGCTTGATAAGGAGCAAGGGAAAAGGAGGACGAGAATTCCTAATGTCAGTGATTCTGTTAAAGACTTTGACCATGCCTTATGGGAAACTGCAAAGTTAAAATATAAATAAACTGACTTTAAAACCTCAATATTGCAACAGTAGTGGCTGAGTTGAATTTAAATTACCTTCTGTAATTCTTGGAATATCTAATGCTTTAAGAAAGTGTGATGTTTTTCTTACCTCTTACATAACTTTTTTTGGTCAAATTTCTGAAGCAGTGTATTGATTTTATTATTTTTTTTTTTAAGGCAGAGATTATCAAGCCTGTTAGCAGTTGCTTACAAATAGGGGCTGGACATGTTAGAGAACTAACAATTCAAAGAGCAGGGGACTCTTCTCAAAATCTTATCCAAGGATCCTAACACTTTCCTCGAAAGTCCCTGGGTATCGAAGAAAGATAAGGATAGAAGCATCATGTTAGTGACTGTCATTTTATTTTATTTATCTGCTGAGTGCAGTGCAGAGGGAGAATCACTTTTCAGCTCTGAAATTACTGTAGGTCTTGTCCACAAATAGAACCTAAGTGCTGCAGACTACACTGTGCTTTTGCTCTTTGCATCCTGAAAGACTCTTTGGCTTGAGGAAAAGGCAGTTCTGTATCTGCTCACAAACAGTGAAAAGCAGGCAGCTGCACACAGGAGATCAGATTTGAAGGTGTAGTTCTGCCTTCGCCCTCGGAATAGGAATGAGTGTCACATCAGCAGGAGCACAGGCTGGCCCCCTCGATGGCCCAGCATTCTGGGGTTAGTCTGTGCAGACCTGCAATATTCTTATTGATCAGAATTAATTTAATAGTACTGTTATGCCTCTACTGAGTACAAAATGATTCTATGAGCCCTAGTAGAGGTGGTTTTTTTTCCCTTCTAAAACGGTATATGAGACAAGTAAATCTACAGGACACTCTTTGACTGCTGATTCATTTCTGATTCATAAAAATAAACAGATAGCAAGACATATGTCTGAGTTGAACAGCATTTACTCTGTGGGAACATGTAAATGTAATAACACTCTTTAACAGGGTTAAACAATATTAGCCCTCTGATTTGTCATTATTAGTGTCACTAATTCTAGTTTCATGAACATCACTGAAAATACATGGCATGCAAAAAACTACGACCATAATGTGAGCACATGCATCTGTCTTTCCAGAAGAAAAACAGGCTTGGCAGGGACTGCAGTTCTGCAAGGATTTGAAACAACAACTTTTTATTCATTAAAACGTGGTTATGGTCTGAAAATGGACTTGAGAGAGAGGAGGAGGGAGAGAAAAAAACGATCTCTCATAACAGACAGCACTTAGCAGTTCCAGTTTGTCTTCCACTGGCAATCTGCAGTGACAGATACAATGGCTTACTGCTGCCCCCGTTGATGCCAACGGGAAAACTCCCCGTGGAATTCAATGGGAGAAAGACCAGACCCCAAATCTGGACTGCCGTCAACAGTGGGGAGCCAATGTCAGTCTAAACAGAGCAAGATTGGTTTCTTTTCTGCACCATGTGTCTTCAACAAATTTGCCAGCTCAGTGTTGAATCCAGACTCTTTACAGCTCGTGAGGAGAGCGGCCGGGCAGGCCTTGCCAAGCCTGTGGAGTTTGAGGCTGTGTGAAGCTCGTGAAATATTTACCAGCGTTGCAGGACTGGGGATTGACTTCTGCAAGCCAGTTCTCCTCTGACTTCAGGCCAGGGCTCACCTCCTTACCAGGACACTGCCGTTGCTCTGGGTGTCCATGTGCATGTGAGGGCAGGCGCCGAAATGTGGCACCTGCGCACGGTCACATTCCCAAAGACACAGCCTGGGCTGAGCCTCCAGGAGGAGGCTGTCAGAGGAACGTGGCCTCTGCCTCAGTAACCTGTTCTGAAAGCCCCCAGCGCAGAGGAGACACCAGAACTGCCTTACACAGCCTGGTCCAGGATTTCCCTGCTCCTGCATGTTGGAAACACATTTTCCTAATGCCTTAACCCCAGTAGTGTTTGCTGAAAACAAGGTGATTTCTGAAGGAACAAGAAGAGTGTTGTTCTCTTTTAAACAAACTTCTGCGTATTGGAAGACTTTTGTCATATCTTTCCTCTTATCAAATCTGTCCTCGTTCTTTGCTTCCCTAGACTAAACAAAACCAATTCCTACAACCTTTCCTTACAGGTCATGTTTTTCACATCTCTTATCATTCCTTTCTGCTCTTCCCTGGCCTCTCGCCAGTCAAACCAAATGATGTTTCCCAAAGCTGGACATCCTGCCCGTATTTTGTTGCTTTGGATATAGGACAGTGAAGCAAGCAGAGTTAGCAAGAGATGAGGAGCTGATCTTTAATCCCCTCCATTATCCCTGAGCTGGATAGCACTGCTGCTGGGGTTTAGGGGAAAAAAGAGCCAAAGTGGGAGCTCGCAGAGGCACTGAACAAATGACATCAGTTCTTAGTTATGACCATCTCTTAAATTATGCCAAGTCCTCATTAACCCTGAGGTTATTCGTTTGCTCAGATAAATATTCACCTGCGCGTTCACCTCGGATGGGGTTTCGGGGACAGCGTGAGGAGTTTGCCTGGAGTCAGCTCGACTCCTGCCAGCACCACTGTGCTCCCACAGTCCCAGGAAGGAGTGGATCACGACAGAAATTGCTGTGCCGACTGTGGGAGCAGGGGGAGGACACTGTTGTCATGTCCATGTTCTATCTGTCATCTACTGGTAGCTATTTATACTGCGCTCATCGCCGGGGTGGGATGAGCAGGGGGTGACGGTAACGTGTGAGAGCCTCCGAGGCACAGGGCTGAAAAAAGAAAGATCCTGTTGGGTTTTAATGTGCCAGACTGAGCCTGGGAGGGAGTCGCTACCTGTCACAGCACGGGGACTGCTCTGCAGGCACGGCGTCTCTGCAGACCCACGGCCTTGCAGTGGCACTCAGAATCCCTGAAAAATCACAGCCTGCGCCGGGAAATTGCAAATCCCTCCAGGACTGAGCTCCAGGGCTTTAATAGCAGCATGTTTTATTCAGCCTGTTTCTCCTGTGCTGTATGTTGTCCTTTATATGTTTTCAATATTTAAAGCCTGTTTTTCATGGCAATGTTTCTTCTGGCATTTCCACACAAGATTTCTCTTTTTCCATGCCTTTTCATACCAGAAAAGATGTGGTTTTGTGCACTGTTCTCCTATGGCTGTGAAATCTCTGGGTGTCCATTAAAATGAAAGGAGTGACAGAAAATTAAATTAGTTTCATTATCTATGGTAGCAGTGCTAGGAAAAAGATTGGAACTGTATCTGTTTGGGCTGTGTAGCACAGGTAGAGCCAGAGAGCTGGACTTGGCCTCACCTGGATTATTAATTTTTATTTTTTTTAATTCTGTCCTCTCAATCAATTTGTAAGGAACCATCATTGCCTTTTATTGTTATAAACTAAGCAGTGTGGGAGGTTTAAAACAAACCCATTTAATTTTTAATCCTCCACTTCCTCCATGGCATAACCATTCCCCAAACACTGTGGATTCGGTGCTGCTTGTGATGGGAAATCAAGGACCATTTTTGAATGGAATAGTTTCTCCAGACAGTCCTGCTGTTGACACATCCAGTTAGTACTACTACACAATTTTAGAGAACACAGAGAAATGTTACATCGACTCATTCACCTGCAGAATAACTTAGCACTGCATGCCAGCATTTAAAGGGGGTTGTCTGTAATTAGGCTGCTATAAAATATAAGTATAGTGGTCACAGCCAATAAAATCCAAGGAAGGATCTTTGCAGTGTGTCTGAGCACAGGCAGTTCCACATGACCATAATGATCTTTCACAGGAGACTCCTATGGAGAAAGAACAATTTATATGTGTATGTGTAAATGCTTGTACACACAAACACCCAGCTGCAGAGGGGGTCTCTCAGTTGTATTAGTTATGTGTCAGCTCTGGGGAGAATGGAACTTGGTCCAGGGATATTTAAAGGAATTATTTTTAACTGAAGATGATCACATCTGTGTCTGTGATCCCGCAAGACACTGGGGTTTCTTTGTCTTCCTCTTGTTTTCCCTGGAGACTGTGTAGGAAAATGAACAAAGCAGAAATGCAGGAATCTGTGGCTACTCTGGAGACAGAGGCAGCCTCGTGTATGGCATGGGAAAGGAGAGCCAACATTCTTCTTTCCATCAGGAGTCCAAAGCTCCTTCATAAAGACAGAAAAGCTCCTGCTGCCAACACAGAGAACATCCTCTGGGGTTCTGGGGTCACCCTGGGTGCTGCTGCTGGCAGGTTACAGCCCCAGGGAGTCGTTCTGCCACAAGAACAGGGGCAGAACATCCCCTCTGCTTATTCCCTCTGAAACAGGACATCGAGGAGTGGGGAGTCCCAAACGATGGGAGTTCCAGGGCTCTTGGGATCCACGGCCAAGTGCACGGCCCCTCCCGAGTGCCTGGTGCTCTCCTTTGCCGTGCAGGGATGGTGGCCTGTGTCACATTGGTGCTGTTGGTGCTCCATGGTCTCACCCGGGGCAGAGAGACCTGGAGGGCTGCTCCTTGCTCCAGAGGGGCCTGGCTGCAGCTTCTCAATAGCTCTCACGTCTGTCAGCTCCGGGTTTAATGGCCCTGCTCCCTGGAAAGATGAAATAAATGGTTGGGCAATAAAAGAAAAGCTGGAAAGAAAGATTTATAATTTTCCCCTTAAGCCTGTCATTCATGTCATTAATATAGATGTCATTTAGGAGGGCAACAACTTTCTCTTCTTTTTTCTTTTTTCTTNTTGTCCTTTTTTTTTTTTTTTTTTTTTTTTTTTTTTTTTTTTTTTTGCTAAAAGCTTTGTGTATGTACCCACAGTCTGACAACCAAATGGGTCTGCCTTTCTTTTTTTCCCCTCCAATATGTGGATTGCTTCTAATTCTGTCAGTCAAATGGAGCAGCAGTTTCGGGAGGGGAGTGATTAAGGCTCCCTCGGAATAAAGGGCTGCATGCTGTGCCTCTGCTATTCATCAGCGCTGGGGATGGAACAGCAATTCCAGGCTCCTGAATAACAGGATTTTTTCAAACATACAAAACACACCTTGGAAATACTGTACCAGCAAAGCACACAGCCTCCAAGTGCCATGCTTATTTTCTGTTTATTCATGCTTTATTTTCACTTTTCACCATGTTCGCCCCACTCAGCCTGAGTGCTCGCCCGGTGCTTGACTCCAGACTCCCTCAGCAAAGCACTTGGCAGTTCCTTAATAGTTCCTTAATCCTTAACTCACTAAAACCAAACGATTTAAGCTTGTGCCTAAAGTAAAGCCTTTGTTACATACTTCGTTTAAAGAATCTTCATGATTAGATCTGAGTCTATGGTGTTGGTCATTTATGGGGGGCAAAAGATGCAGAGTAGGCAATCCTGCAGTATTTCCCAAACCAGTGTCAATTTAACAAAACAGTTGTGTAAGGGAAAAAAAAAATATTAAAAACGTGAAATGTTTTTGAAGGTGTTTTTAAGCAAGCTGCCAGTTTGCAATTTCTCCCAGAATTATTTATAAGTATTTAAAACCCACTTAAAATATAAAAAACCCACTTTTTATTTACAGTCAGACAGTATCTTTTATTAGACCTCAGATATTTTCTGTTTCCTGACTCCTCAAATATTTTTGACATTCATTTAAAGTTTCTCTGAAATGGAAATGCAGATGGGAAACCAGGCAGCTGGGGCTTACTGAGGAGTCAGGGAGTCTGTTGCAGGTAATGGATTCACAGTCCCCCAGATATCAGTCCACCACCACTGGCATAATACCCTCTTCTCCATGCAGTTAAGATGAAAAATACAGATGATAAATTGTACTCCTACATACCAAGGGATGTGGGGGTCCTCAGAGACCGAGCGTTTGTTGAAATGCAAGATATTGCTTCTTGATTCCCCACTTTGTTTTATGGCGTGGCAAATTTATTATGGAGATAATATTCAATGCCCACACTTTACTGAATTTAAATCGAGGAGAACTTATCCAGGTCAGGGTTGGTTTGGTTTTTTTTAGTTTTTTTTTTTTTCACATCACTTTTAATGTCTGCAAACATCCTGCCTGTGCGAGTGCCTGTAGCAGCGTGTCCGCTGTGTTTGCCAAGGTACAATGGAGGGAACACTTGGGTGCCACACGGTAAATGTTTCATGAAAAGAGTATCTAAAACCATCCGAGACTGTCTGCTCTGCACTCAAACGCAGGACATTATTTCATGATTCCCTGTGATCCCTTTGGCATTGTAATTCTAAACTGTGCAAAGAGAAGTGGATGAAGGTGGATTACAAATTCTAGGCCGTATAAAGAACCTGTAATTATTCGTTAAACTGTTGTGTTTAGTCTCCTGTCCTGCTGTCTCCAGGCTGGGCTGTGCAGTGTTTTCCAGTTTAACTCCCTGGCTGTTTTACTGGTGCATGAGGACAACATGAGCCTCCTCCTGCTTTCTCACAGGCCTGCAGATAAGATTCCTCCTTCAAATCCCAGGTGATGGCCTGAGAGTGTCTGCAGGCAGAGGATAACTGCCTGTGGGATACAAGCTCCAGTCCCACACTGGGCTGATGGGACATTTTTTGTCCTGCCAGGAGATATTTCTGTACGAGCACGATGTCTCCAGACATCTTCTCATGTTTTGTTTTTCTTCTTCTTTTGTTCTGGTTTCCCCTTAGACACAATTGAATTTGTTTTGCTTCAAGGTAGAATTTCCCCTAAAATGCAAAAAAAAAAAAAGAAAAAGAATCTGCTTCTCTGTCCACCCTTCCTTTCCCAGACAATGAGTCCCCTGCTTCATCTGGAGATGCGTGTGTACGTATCTACACCTATGTATGGATCTACCTACATGTATATTCTTTCTCACCCTGTTCCACTGTGATTTAAAATAGCAACCCTTTGCCAGTCTCTCCCCTCCCACCAGAGACAGGTAGGGTTATTTTGGAAGGTGCGAGGGTTGTTTGTTTTAATTTTTCTTTAAGTCGCCAGAATGGTGTTAAATATAATTTCCATGAAATGCTCCAAACCCACGGCATTTGCCTGGGTGTATTGTTTTTCAGGCTCTCTCCCACCTCTAATCAGCTATGATTCGGCACAGTTGGCAGTCTCTGCTCAGCAAGCAGACTGTCTGAATCACAACTCAGCCCTAGAAAGGATGGTCTTTCTAGGTCAGGGCTAAATATACTGACTATGGGGGTGAGCATGGAAAAGTTCCCATTCCAGCTGCTATCCTGCACTGAGGCTGCAGGGAAAAAACTCCCCACCTTGAGAGCATATTGTGAGGCTTCATTCACTGGGATGTGCAAGGGGAAGAGGGAAAGCCTTGTGGAGTCCCTGCCCCACAGCAGCGAGGGCGTTTGGGGCCGTGGCATCCTGGAGCGGCTCAGAGCAGCCTCTGAACTGGGTAGAAAAAGGGCATCGGAGCAGGCCCTGTCCCCTTGGCATCAGCTGGGCCCATGGCTACCCTGGACCTTGCTCTTTTTCCTAGGACTCACTGCCGGTGGGATCGGGAGGGCTGGGTTCCCCTCCTGCCTGTGCCTGCCGGGCAGGGCGCCCTGGCAATGCGCTGCCTGCAGGATGCCGCTCGTTCTCCATCCTCAGGCAGGCAGGGACAGCTACCAGACCTTTCCCTGATCTGAGAGACACTCCCAGGATGGCTGCCTGGCAAGGAGAGCAAGCTCAGGCCGCCCTGCGGTGCTGCAAAGGGGGGACGGTGACATCCTGTGGGCGAGGATGCCCCGGAGCGCGGGGAGCAGCCGGGGCAGCGCGGGCAGAGCCGAGCGCTCTCCTCGGGGCTGGCGGCTGCACGGAGCCCTCGGAGCCACGGCAGCTGTGGAGGGATGTGCTCGCCACGTCTCCCTCCAGCCTGCTCCAGCCACTCCTCCAGCCCAGGGCTGACACTTGGCAATTCGGCTGGAAAAGTCAGAGCGCAAATCCGTGTGCTGTTTGAAGTCAGTAATGAAACAAACTCCCATTTCCAGGAGTGGGACTGCATTTCCATTGGCCCCTTCCTATTAATTCTGTAATACCATCTTTCATTTTTATATAACGCAACCAGCCTCCTGCAAGAGTTTTCTTTCCTTTCAGAAGATGAAGCTTCAAGATTGTTGCAGTTGCTAGAGGCAACTATTCTGCAAAATCTTTTTATAAAATGTATTTATCTAATTAAAAATCTTTTAACAGCACCATGCCTGTAGGATCAAAAATCTCATTTATACTGTGCAGGACTGGAGCAAGTATTTGCTGCTTCTGTAGAGCCACAGATAAACAGGGACTGGAGGGGCATAAAATGACTGCTCCAACCCAGCTAATCCTAATGCACCTTTTCCAATAAAAAAGTGGGCTCTAAGACCTCTCTGGTTTATTATTGGAAGAAAAGTAATGGGGAGGGGGGAGGAGTAAGCTTATAATGGAGTCAATTCAATGTAGTTGGCAACAAGAGTAGAACAGCCTTACATCAGTGACATTTTCCAGTGAAACAAACCTGTTGTACAGAGAACAATTTTTAATTAACTCTATATCTCATGTGTCGAGAAACGTGAGCAAACTTCTTTATGACTTTACTTCTGGCTGCAAAGTATATCCCAGTTTTTTATTCTCCAAGAATAGATCCATGAGGTGAGTGGCAGGGAAGAGAGGGTTTCTAAATACGCGTGTGAGACGGTACAAAGCAACTTTGCAGGCACTTCATTGATTTTATCTGCTTCTTTTTCATGAGGTAGAGCATTTATTAAACACTAAATGGCACTCAGAGAGTCTTTAAGAAGACAGGGCTTGTTGAAGTTAGTGGGGGGTTTGGAGAAACCAAGTCCTTGTTGCTCAGCCTTGACGAGAAGAGCCCAGGCTGCCCAAATTGGTGGCCAGGGTGGCCCTGCCATCGTGGCAGTGCCACTCACCTGCTTTGGTGGCTCCTGTGGCTCCAGGAGTGGCCCAGGAGCTGCTGGTGGCCCAGGGTGGACATCCCTCTGCTCTCCTGTGCCCACTGCAGAGCCCACTCTGGACTCTGACCTAATGAAGGGAGAAAAAGCTTTTTCTTTGTAGGGCCATCACCATGCCCCGTGTCCTGGCTCTTCTCTGGTGGGGTGAGAGTGATCCCTGGTAAAATGGGACAAAGCTCAGGTGGGGGACCAGAGGAGGTGAGGGTTTTCAGGTATTGGGTTGGCATGAGTGACTTCTCGGGGAAATCAGGGAGAAACTGGAAGTGTCAGTGCTGTGTCTGTGCCGTGCTGCAGCCACACTGAAGCTCAGTGTAATGTCTGGAGATGTTTCTCCAGAAACAAAAGCGACCAAATCACAAAGTGAAACATTTGCTCTGTGTATTTTTTTTTAAGCTATCCTAGCTCTAAATAACCTCTGCTCTTAATTAACTTACCCAATCAACACCATCAACCAGCCCCTGCCAGCTGCTGGAGTGTCTGGTTTGGCTGTGTTTCTCTGTGCTGGTGAAGATGTGCTCAGAGCAGGGCAGAGACTTGCACTGGCTGTGCTCTGAACTGGTGTGAGACAAAAAAACCACAGAGAGTGAGTGTAAAAAGCACATGAGCATCTCTTTGGCTTTGCCCATGTTTTGATTCCAGGAACTTTGTTCAGAATAGATTGCTCTCAGGGCCACCAAAGGAGGTTGATGATTTCCAGTCAAGCTGAAAAAACGAGTATTTCATGGGGAGCTGAAAAGGAATTAAAAAGAACTACCTATAAACCAATTGGTTTCACTTCTGGTCTCGAGGCTCACCAAAACTCAGGTATTTCTCTCAGTGGGGGTCCCTGCCTGGCCTGTGCCCCATCCCTGCTCCTTCCACTGATGGGCAGAGATCAGAGCTGCACAGACCCGCTGCAGACAGAGGAGTGGGGTGTTGAACAGCATAGATCATAGGGGAGCCGAATTTGTATGCTTTAGCACAGATTAGATTGCATTTCTAAAATCCTAATAAGCATAGAGATGGATCCAGAGGGATTGTTACAAGCCAAAGCAGAATAATAAGCTCATCCAGAATTTAGCTAATGGACAAAAGGAGAGACAGTTCTCAGGTAATGGGCACATCAAATGAAGCAGAGAGCATCTCTCTAAGAAGAAATACAATCCTGTTCTGGGATGGTGGGGCCTGCAGTGGGACATGGAGCGACTTTGCAAATTGTGGCTGTGCTGGGGAGAGGTGCTGATGAGTGGGGAGCAGAGTCTTGTTCTAAAACAGGAGAGTCGAGGAAGTACTTTAGGTATTGATGAAAAACTGCTTGTAGGAGACCAAGTCCTTCATTGAAACTAAAGGAGAATTTGTCATTGACTGCAGTGGGATCAGCACTAGACCCGTAACAAGAAAATAATAATGGTCTTGTCTGAGAAATTAAAAA
>VZRR01000616.1:998022-1019597 GCA_013398015.1 Oreocharis arfaki | reverse complement strand
AAAAAAAGGAAGCCAGCATTCAGAGCAGCCACGAGCATTCTGTGTGGCTCTAGGAACACCGTTCTTGGTGAATCATTCCTCTGTTAGATACAGCATTTGTTCGGCTCCTGATTTATCTCCAAGCAAATTTAGACTACTCAAAATCGATTTGCTCGTTACAATTTTTCAATGCCTATGGGCAAACTCTGGGCTTCTGCTGTTCCCTGTCGCTGTTCCTGCTGAGCATTGGTTGCCTGGCTCACGTGGGCCTGTGCCCCCTCCCTGCCTGCGTGTCGAAATGTTATAAATAGAGGCTGGGGAGAATCACAGCGCCCTGCGTTTCACAGGGGTGGCATTCATGGCTCAAAGGGGCTCTGTCTCACTACTCTTACATGGTTAGCCCCAAAATTCTGATTCCCTTTATTTAGAGTCAGTTCAAAGCACCCGTTCTTTAAAAGAACTGGGTGCACATGTTAACAGGCAATAAAGAAAACCAAAGCACATCAGGCAGCAGCTAAAGAGACCTTAAAAGCCTTCCCTGAGAGCCATTGAGCCAGGAACCTGCAAATACCCATTAATGAAAGTTATTTTGCTGATGCAGGTTTCTCACAATAATAGGATTGGGTTGGATTGCTCTTTGGAAGGAGGGCACCTAGGGAACATCCCTGGACATTATCCTGGGGAGCTTTTTAAGGCAATACCAGCCCAGTGTCAGCACATTTTATGGACACTGCTGCAGCTCCTCCAGCTCCTTGCTGGATGGGATTCAAGCAGTAGCCTGGAGGGGATTTTACAGACCTCTAGCCTTTACTGTTGAAGCTGCTGCTTACCCAGGATCCTGTCCAAATTTTATTTAGATATTCCTATTTGGCCTCCCTGTTTAGAATTTTAATTACACTTGGCTGTTCCGCATCCCCTCCACCCAGTTTCGTGCTTCAGTGGGTGCTCCTCAGCTCTGAGAATTCATTACCTGTGGGGGCACTGAAGGATCCTTCAGCCTTTATCACTTGCACTTCCTCTGAAATGCTGGGGCTTGCAGCCCTGCCTGTCACAGAAGAGTTTTCTCAGGAGGTGTCCCGTTGCAGGAGCAGATCTGCTGGTTTTAACCTGTATCAGGAGCTCTGTTCAGCTGCAAGAGCAGCCCAGGCTGAGCTTAGCTCTGTTATCAGGAGATGCTGTGATCTTCTGTACCGGGAAGCTGCTGTTTCTAACTCATACAAGTGACACACAGGTTTGTCTCACGTCAGACTCAGCAGCTCATCCCATGTTGGGTTTAGCACTGAAGCCTTCGTGCCTTCATCGGGATCCTTTGTTCTTGCAGTACCTTACACCAAACACATTTTTGTGGAAATGCAAAGAATTTGCATGATATTAAAATGCATGTTCCGCTGGGCTTTCCAGTTAATTCTTTCTTCTTTTTTTTCTTTCTTTTTTCATTTTTTTTTCCTAACAAATAGGGCTCAGTTTTACCATTGTTCAATTTTTTTCTTTTATTTAAGCAAAATTTTCAGCCATTCAGCGCCTCTGTTGAGATTTTTTTCTTTCATTACTTTATGGCAGATGAAAGTTAAGAGGTCCAATTACTAACATTTTATGATAGCACAGAATATTATTAAAGCACTTAAGAGGTTATTAACACCTTTTATGTACCTCATTATTTAAAAGCCTGCCATATTTAATCATTTTAGCACCATTAAATTGGCATTAACAACAACCCTATGACTTACACTCAGAAATGTCACCATTTGACAACACTAATGCAATAAAATATCTCACAGAAACCTGCAGGCACCAGGTGAACTATTAAAAAAACACAAAAATTGGGCTTTTTCATGGCTTCCGACCACAGAGAGCTGCAAGGAGAGCCACGGCAGTGCCCACCTCACCCTGCTGGCAGTGCCTGCTCCGGAGAGCCGGGAGGGAGCCGGGGGAATGCGTTTGGCAGGAAAAGCTGGGCTTGGTGAAGGACCCTCTGTGGTGAGGAGCTGGGGTTGTTCAGCCTGGAGAAAAGGAGACTCAGAGGTGAACTTATCACTCTCTACAACTTCCTGAAGGGTGGTTGTAGTCAGGTGGGGGTTGGTCTCTTTCTCCGGACAGCAACTGATAGAAGGAGAGGACACAGCCTTAAGCTGCAGCAAGGAAAATATAGGTTGGATATTGGGAGAAAGTTTTTTACAGAAAGAGTGGTAAGATACTGGAATGGTCTACCCAGGGAGGTGGTGGAGTCACCATCCCTGGATGTGTCCAAAAAGAGATTGGATGTGGTGCTTGATGCTATGGTTTAGTTGAGGTTAGGGTATGGGTTGGACTTGATGATATTGAAGGTCTCTTCCAACCCAGGGATTCTGTGATTCTGTGATTCTGTGACACAAGGGACACTGAGACCTCCCTGTGCAGAGAAGCAGGAGCTGATCCTAGGCCAGTCCTCTCTGGAGTCCCAGTGAAGGTCACAGGTCTTGCCCGGGCAATGGGAGTCCTGGGAATCCTTTTGTGTCCCCGTGGGCGCTGTGGCACCTTTGCTGTGTCCATGCCACAGCACAGGCTCAGGCTTTAAAGGCCCTTAATTCCATGACTCCTCCCTGTGCCTGGTGATGCATGAGCACCTCTGGCAGGTGAGGGAACAGCAAAGCCCTTCATTCCCTGTCCTGCCAGGGCCTCTTGTTCACAGGAGTTACCCAGGTGCCATTCCCTCTCGAAGCTGTATAATTATTTCTCCTGTGACTCTCCCCTTGGATCCCTTTCCTTTCTTTCTTCCCCTCTCCCTGTGCTGGGGGGCTGACACACAGCCTGGTGGTTGGTGATGGCACACTCAGCATCTGCCTCTAGCCTCTGATTATCAAGGACAAAACCCAACAGCAGACTGGAACATCACGTTAATCAAGTCAGAAATATTATTTTTACAGCCTTCTGATTATTTCTAACAACCTGCTAAAAGCCAGTGGGACTGGGTGGGTCGGAAAAGCTCTGGCGACATTGGGAGTGTTCCAGCCCCTGGAGTTTTTCCAGCTCCTGCAGTTTTCAGCTCACCAGCTGAAGGTTCAATTCATGTGGGACTTTTCCACAGCAAAATATGGGATGAATTGTGTTTTCCCTGTAAGGTTTACAAATAAATCCCTTTCCCATAATCATTATTTTCATAGACAAGTGTTACTAATATATTTTGGCATTTTAAAGCACATCCTTGAATTTACCCTGGCAACTGCTGTACAGCTGAACACACAATCAGGGAAATCTATTCCATGGCTTTAGTAGTATTTGCATTCTTTGTGATGGTCTAACAGGGGAAAAAAAATGAAAAAAGTCCCCAAAGCCTCAAATTTAGAGCCATAAAAGGCCTCCTGAGTTATTTTTCAGATGTTGGCACTCAGACAAGTGACTGTGTCGAAAACCCCAACAGGTCTGT
Organism: Oreocharis arfaki; assembly: GCA_013398015.1. Lineage (NCBI taxonomy): Eukaryota > Metazoa > Chordata > Aves > Passeriformes > Paramythiidae > Oreocharis > Oreocharis arfaki. The sequence continues at coordinate 1,016,215 of VZRR01000616.1, read as the reverse complement.
GTACAAAACCATCTGCTGGAAGGCAGCCAGCAGCACTATCAGGATATTAGTTCAGCCTTTTGGGGAGGGTAAATGTCAGTGTTTGTAGCTGGGAAGGGTTGGGGTGTTTGGTGTTAACGAGGCTGCCTGTCCACAGCCAAATCCTCCCTGCCTACGTGATCGTGGGATCTTCCCTGTTTCCACTGCCCTTGAAGGGATGGATTTAATATTCCAGCCCAGCCACGCTTGGGTTTGGTTTGCTGTTTGTAATACATCGATGTCTGCAGCAGTTAAACGCTGGTAGGTCTTCAGGTCTGTTAAACAAATTATGGGAGCCTTTAAACATCATTGCACTGGGCTTCATCCCCCACAGCCAGTGTGGGGATCGCTCAGGTGCGAGTGGAGAGGAGGGAACAGGGCTTCCTGCCAATCCCCCTCTCCAGCAGAGCCAACTCCCTCGTTATCTGGGAAGGTGGGGGGGTTGATCAGCATGCCTTGGTGTGGGGTTTAACAGCAGTGCCCTGGCCCTGAGGATAGAGTTGTGTCTTGTTTTCTCCCCCACGTCTGGGTCTGTCTCTCCAGGTGTCTCTGGTATCTCTGAAGTTCCCTGTCCGTCCTTCCTCCATCTCCCTCACCCTTTTCAAGGGGTTTTTTTTGTGTGTTTGTCCGCTGTAGCTCCCTCCACTAGAAGCTCTGCCACGGTGATGGAGCCAGGATGTGTCCTTGGGACCCGGGCCATGGGGTGCACCCCTGCAGGACCCTGGGGAGAAGGGAGGCTGTGGCTGGCTGTGTGTCTGAGGTCTCCCTGCCCCAGCTGCTGTTGCCAGCTGGGGTGTTAGGGACAGGAGTGTCTCTGCAGGGCCAGCAGCAGCTCCCCTTGCATAACATTTATATGTTATGCTTTATAATGCTATTCTGAAAATGGCAAAGCCCAGATCCTCCCTATATGAGCAAGGTTTATCTGTTACATCAATACAGTTGAGGCAACAGGTAACTACTGCATTCAGTGCTGTACAACGGCTCCCATGTGGCTTTTCCTACCAAGCCTTCTCTACCAAAAGAGGTGTGACTTGTTTTTTTTTTTCTTTATGGTCAGATAGCTAATAAAGGTAACTATTTTCCTGTAAAATCTGGGGGTGATGAGACTCCAGACCCAAAGGCAACATTGCTAGGTGAGGGTAGCCACAGGTCACTTGGCATTGGCCGAGGGAAATGGTTCAGTCCCTGTGGCTACTTCAGTCTCACTATCTTTACCTGCTGAGTTAACTTAAAAACCTGTCTCAGCACTTGTTCTGCTCGTGCCTAGGAACTGCCCTGGGACATTCACCCCAGCCTGTGTAGCCAGACCAGCAGAAGTTTCTGGTGCAGCCTGTCCTTCCTCGGTTGAGGGGACCATCTCCTCAGCAAGCAGAGCTGGGCAGGCTGCCTGTGTTTTGCTGAGCGTCACCAGCCCAGGCTGGTACCAGCCCAGGATCATTTATCATCTGGGGCTGTGATGGATGAGGTGGTGCGAATTGGTGGCTTTGGTCCATTAGGGTTGGAACCAACTGATCTCCTTACTGGCAGCCTCAGCTGGAAAGACTCTTGGTGCCCTGTGGCACCTTTCCCTCTTTGGAGAAGGTTTCTGTCCTTCAGGGGGGGCTGTGGGCGATCAGCACAGTGACCCCTGAGATCCTGCCGCCTCTGCTTTCCGGAGCTCTTTCCCACTCGGCCAGGGCTCGGTGGATACTGCAATTCCTGCTGCGAGGCCGAGTCAGCTCCCTGGGGACAGTGCCCAGGACCCCCGGGCAGGTGAGGCAGATCCCACAGCTACTTTGCAGCCTGGGATTTGCGTGTCTGCATAGCGGCTGCTTTGCAGCACCGAGTTATTTGCATTTCTGTGGTTTTTTTCTGCCCCAGATCCCACAGCGAGCTCTGCTCAGAGCTGCTGCCTCTCGCACGCAGCGCAGCCCGGGCTGGCTCGCTCCTGCAGCTCACCTGGTGCTTGCCACAGATTCAGCAGTTCAAGTTAAACTTAGCCCTGGCTTTTAAGGTCTGTTCCAACCCATTTAACTCCTCGGCTTTGTGTGAAAAACAAATGGGAAATATAAAAGCTTACATCAGCTCCTGCAAGTCGCAAAGTGAATGGGAAAGCTGCAATAAATTTACAGTCAGAAAAAGAACTGTGTGTAAACTCTCAATTTGTTCAAAGACAGTTTATTATCAAAGGATAATTTTAGGTGACAGTTGTTGCTGGGGTATTTTTTGCCTTTTTTTTTTTATTATTACTTCATTTTAGTTATACAGCGTAATTCTTGAGCAGATACTCAAACAAGCGAGATTGGCTCATCATTCCTCTTTAATTCCACATCATGTCACTTTGGAAGGGAAATGGCTTGGTAAAAGCCAGAGAGTTCAGATACGATGCTGGCAGATCGTTATGAAATATTCACAAGACATTTAGTTTAACTTGGTGCTAATTGAACACTGACAGCACAAGTTACTCCTGCCTGCAGCAATAGTCTATCACGTTTAGGCAAGTGGCATTCCTTCCCCTTTGATGCTCTCCGAGATTGGAGGCTGTGAGGGAGCACAGTGAACAACCAGTAAACACTCGGGGAGCAGCACTGGAGACAGATCCCGCACGGAGAATCCTCCAAAAAGTGGAGAGAATTTATTTGCACTGGGGCTGTGATTAAGCTTCAACTCTGCCGATGAAAATCCTCAGTATTAGGTGAGCAGTGGCTCTAAATTGATATGGATTTAAAAAAAAAAAATCTTCCTGAGTGAAGACACTTAAAAGCAAGACTATTTGCAGACTACCTAATGTCACTTTTCTGAAGCCATGGCCCAAAAGGCCTCCTTGTCTTTTGGGTTTCTCATCTTGAGATTAAAGGTTTCCAGGGCAGTTATAGCTGTACTGGTGTCACTCCGTATTTTTCTATGAAGACATGGCCTTGTTTAGCTCTTTCCTCTTTATTTCTATAGCTCAACATGCTGTTTACTGATATTTGTGAATTTGTTTCTTATTTGTCAGTTCAGCTTCCCCGTGGACATTTAATAACAGGGATTTTCCTACCATTTCAATTGTCTCTTATTCCAGAGCCAAGCAGAGTTTGAAGCAGAGTATTAATGCCACCGTTTTAGTCATCAGCCATGATGTGTGGTCTAAACAGCTTGGATCAAAACTCGCTGCCCAGCTTTGCTTGAAACCCTCTGGCCATCTGTGGCTCAGATGCAGTCATCTGCCTTGGGTGCCTCAGTTTCCCCGCTACGGAGAAAGGCCAAGTTGTTACTCAAGGACTTTTCTCATCCTCCCATTCGGAGGAGCTTGCTGCAGACTCCTCCTGTGTGGCCAGCACAGGGGGTGCCCAGCAGGAATGTGCAGGAACAGCTGCCCCAGTAGGGACCCTGCTCCCCCTGCACTGCAGCCCGTGCCAAGCATGTTTTGTCACTCTCAGTGGAGCTGAAGGACTGAGTGACTTCTACGGGCAGAAATATATTAAAAAACTGACCCAGAACGTTTTTAATCTACCAGGGAAAATGTCCCCATCTGCCTAATTCACCTGTCCCAGGGGGTTAAACTGGAGGGAGTCACAGATGAGGAGGTGTTAATGAAACTGTCTCTGAGGTGACAGTGACTTCCATTTCAGGAATTCCTCCAGCAAATGAGGTGGTGAGTGAGCACTTGCTTGGTGTAGAAAGGCAGGCAATAGTGCAGCCAGCCTGACTGACCAAAGTAGTAGTGGTACAACTGGTAGTAACCATCTAAGAGCTCCAGCAGCTTGGAGGAAAGCCCTGCTGTTCAGAGCTTGTACAAACGCAGGGAAAATGGGCATCCCCTTCCCCATAGGCCTGATGGGAAGCTACAAAAGGGTATAAACACCCAAGGAATACAAGCTAAAATGTGAGGAATATTGCACAGGCACCAGTCCCAGCACACACTGGTGTGGAGGCCATGTTTTTCCCTTTTAAACAGAAATCATTGGAAATGGGGAGTGCTAAGAAAGGATTTCAAGGTGGTATCTGTGACTTCTTTGAAGCTTGGGGTAGGGTGGAGGGTGAAGGATGGGTTCTGAGCTGGACAGACTGGAAGCAGCAGCTGAGGACACTGCTGGGGTGATCCTCACTCCACTTGCCTCCAGTGCCAGTCACGGTGAAAGAGAGATCACCCCAAAAGATCTTCTGTCTGAGGTGGAGGACACCCAGCTGGGATTGCAGAGAGGAGGGACCAGGTGGATTTAAGCAACTAAGAAGAACATAATTTCATTAGCAAAAGGTTTTTTCAGCCCAAGCAGATTCTGGATATAAGGTCGTGGCTGAGCTGAAAGCCATAGAAAGGGAGTTTTCCTGCCCTGGAGTTTTACACAAGTCGGGTATGGCTGTAGATAATGATCTGCTGGGAAAACACACCTTGCTTTCAACAAAAAACGTATTTTCAAAAGCCAAGGATGCAACACTGGACTAAAAGATCTTCCAGACTTCCTTTCCATAGACCTCCCACCCTCGGGTTCTTGAGTATCACTCTCCCAGTGATGCTGTCCTTGGGAGGGTTGAATAAACTTGCAGTCCCCCTCTGCAGAGAAGCAGCAGCAGAGGGAGGGACATGAAATGTCCCATCCTCCCCAGAGTCCTGCTCCAGCCGGCTTCCATAAGCATTGCTCCTCAGGAGGGAAAACAAATGAGGCTTTCAAAACTGTTTTACTTGATTCATTTCATTCTGGGCTAGAGCAAGGCAAATAGACAGTGGGAGGACTTCACTGATAAAGTTTTTTGGGTTTTTTTTTTCAAAAGCTGAGAATACCAGAAGATAACACAACAGCAAATTAATGCATATTTTAAACCCTTGCAGCTAAACATTCCTTTTTGGGGCTGCGCCAGGTATCTTGTGGTGCCAGTGAAAATGGGATACAGATGTTCACTTGTTTGGATGGAGACACTGCAATAATTCATGCCTGCTACAAATGATCAGCTGCCTCGTGCTCACAAAAGAATACTCTGATCTTTCGGTCAGGAATAAGAAAACATATCCCCTGTACCTATGTTAAGGAAAATGAGGCCTGTAAGAGCTGTGAAATGTGTTTTTCAGTTTTCAAAATGTGATTTCTGTTGTAGCACCGCAGCCTCTGTTGATATAAGAGCAACCAGCACGATTCCAGTCCAAGGTGTCCTCAATCCAAGGGGAATGAATTGGTGTCTGGGACAGGTATATGGAGCATTAAAATACCTGCTGTGAAGTGTGTATTCACAGAGGAGCTTTGGGATGATGTCCCTGAGACCTTTTTCTTTGTTTCCTTTATTACAACTTTAGCTTTAAGTATTTGCATCTTTTGGTAAGATGAATTTAGGTGGTTTTAACATGCTTTACCTCTGACTTTGAACTCACTTGTGGTGAAAAAAATCTCGCTGAAGTTCAGGGTAACAGTACTCAGGAATGTGGAGTGTCTGTTTTAATGGACATTATGGAAAAGGGAGCTGTATCCCCCCAAAATCACACAGGGATGTGAGGAGAGCTGAGCCCATCAGGCTGCAACACCACAGCAGGGCTGACACTCACCTTCTGCTTTTCCATGTACAGCAGAGAACTGCAAAACTGGCACCTGCCAGAAGGATTTGTTCCATCCCTGAGTACCTGCACCGCTGGTTTCCCCCCTGTGCTGCTGTCAGGAGAGGTACAAACAGGTTCACACCTGCTGCACAGCTCGGGCTTGAAGGAATGCATGTGCAAATCTGGCAGGTAGGAATTGCTCTCTTCAAATCAGACTCCACTTCTTGAAATAGGAGCTCTCTGCTTTCCCTGCCTGCTGTTCTATTTTTTCACTTTCTTCTTGCAGTGCCCACATTAAAATGAAGATTTTTATAACTTTTTTTTTTTTAAATCTTCTTAATTCATTTTCATGGTGGGGCTGTAACCAAATCCAAACTGGCCCTTCTGGGGATCCAGCCCCAATGTTTTATGAGGGTTTTAAAGGTGTGCACAGCTTTTTCTCTCACTGCCCCAATTTTTTTTTTCTTGGTAATTTTTGTGATGTAGATTTGGACCTGACACAACTGGCAGCATTTGGGGTGTAATGACTTTCTCTCCTGGTTTATCTGGGAGGTGTTCAACCTTTTGCTCACCTTTCTCAACTCGTAGGTTGACTTCTAATTGAAAAATCCCATTTAAAGTCAAAACCCACTGAAAATCCTTGGATTCAGTGCACTTAAATCCGGTGCTTTATTTCTCTATTTTTTCAACTGTTTTTCTTGGCTTAAATGACTCACCAGATTTTTTTTCCAATTTAATGAAAAGTTTTGGCATTCTGAAGGGGCATTTTTTTGCAGGACTAACTGTTAACTGATTGTTTTTTCCTGTTACTGTTTACTACATTGTAATTGTCATTTTTCACATCAGTGGAGACCATGGACAAACCCAGCTGCACATATGTGTATATATATATATATATATATATGCAGACTATTCAAAACTTTCCAAGGGAATTGTGGATCCCTGGGTAGCAAATTTCTCTCTCCAACAGCTGAACACCTTTTCACATTTCTCTGTGGACTCCTCGAAGTCCCCAGCCCCCAGAAGTTCACAGAGCATAGCTAAAAACTGTTTCAGGTTCATTCCCACTTGCTCATAGAATGTAGTAGTTCAGCCAAGACGTGCTGCCCCACTGGTGTTGCTTCACTGGAGCAAGTCACAGCCAGAAATAAAGGCAGGGTCTATTTTTTTCTTCTCTAAGTATGTTCAAAACATGAATTTCCATGAGTTTCCAACATAAGACCTATATCTGCATGGTAAGTAGAGTCACTTTCACTTGCAAATGAGGTTGGATCTGCTAAAAAATCTGCTAATTTGCAATAAAAATAGCATCCATCTTTGCTCTGCAAATATAGCCTCTTTGAAAACTGTCCCATTTTCAGCACTGCAGCAGCTTGTAGGATGGGAGAAAGGGGAAGGAGGAAATACCTTGCATTTGAAGTCACTTCGTATTTCTCCAGGACTATTTCACACACCTTTAGACATTATGTTGCATTTTGTGTTGTCACATTAATTTTCACAGTAACAGACTGATATAAACAGTGTGACTGCACTGCAGAAGCAAGGGAAGCTGGATTGATTGGGAGGGAGAAGGATTTGTTCAGACATAAATATCTCCTGCCATATTGAGGGGAGTTAAAAAAAAATGGCCAGCCAAGAAATTGCTTTTTTGTAGGAACGTTCTGTTTCTCTCTTTTTCCTAATTTTTTTTTCCCTTTTAATACATGCTTTAATGTGAGAGACCAGGAACAAGGGGAAAGCAAGCGGCTGTTTAATGAGTCTGGAGTGCTGAATCCAGCTGCTCTTTCAGAGGGTGAAACTGCAAGGAAAGGGAGACAAAGAAGGTGAAGGGGTGTGTGGAAGATGGTATGAAAGAAGGAGGCCCGCTTGTGTAAGGTCTTGTTGGGGAAACTGCTGACTTTCCTGCAGGTTAAATGCTTGAAGGAATTGCAGAGTCAGGCTCCTAGAAAATGAGGGCACACACCAAAAAATCAGCACCTCAGCACACAACCAGGTGAGGACATCAGGTGCAGAGAGGAAAGCCAGTGCCATGCCTTCTATCCCGATCTCCCTGCACCCCAGGAAGGATGCAGAGATTGCAGAGAGGAGCAGGTGTTGCTGTCCCTGTACAGCAGCACCTTCCTGGCCATCACCTTTATCCCCTAGTATGGGGTTGCTCCGTGCAGCTCCATCCAGACTTTCAGGAAGCTGTTCTAGCACTCACATCTGCTGCCTTGGCAATGCTGCTTTTGCCCTGCCACGGCCAGTGGGATGACTTTCAGTGCAGGCTGGAAACATTCCCTGGGCTCCCAAGGCTTTTCCTTTAAGGGAGGAGCTGAGAGATGCCTCAGCTTTGGAGCTGATTGAATTCTCTGCTGGCACTTGTCACTCTTCGAGTATTCTGGGCTAGAGCTTGTGGTCTGGTGTAAAAAAAATAAACCCGCCTCTGAGGAGGCTTGAAGAAAAGTCCCAGTATCTGATCAGAGGTTTTGCTATTAAGGATGGGAGCAGTTGCAGCTCTATGAGTGCCTTATTCCTCACACTTCTCCTGTGCTAAGGACAGCTGGGATGGGTCACACCGTCCCTTGTGCGGCATCCGAGCCTTGAACTGAGGCTTCCACTTGATACGTCCAAGTTTCTGACACCAAAAGCCTTCGGTGGAAACTTGCTGATGTCTGGCTGGTTGGCAGCAGGCAAAACTCTTAAAGGAAGAACAGCTAATTGCATATTCATAATGGCACATACTTGAGAAAAGCCCTTAATTTCTGCTGTGGTGGATCTGGAAATTCACCCCTGCCCGTGCTTGGCAACATCCACCCCCAGTCTCTGAAGAACGTGGGTCAAGCAGAGATTTTTGGCCCTTTTCCTCTGAGGAAGAACCACTGATTTCTTCAGTTGGAGCACATTATTTTTTTAACAGAAGAGCATGATACAGCTCTATACACCAGTTGGAAGCAGCGTGATTTGTGTCATGAATACTAATAATGCATGTGACGGTATCCTATAAATTCAACACGTTCTGAAGAGCGTTAACGAGAGTTGTAGGAACCATACTTAAATTCTTCCCCTACTTTTTTGTCAATTAAAGGAAAAGGAAGCTAGTGAGAGTCTGTATTTGTATCCAAAACAAATATGGCTTGGGTCACGGCAAGACTTCTGCACGCCGTGCTAGACCTGGGTCTGCAGCACATTCATTGATTTTTGTCTCCATGAATCACCCTAAAGCTATAGGCAACAAAAGCTGAAGCTATGTAGATGTGATTTCTAGTTCATTTGTTGTTCATTAGAAAGATTTTGTCTCTCTCATTTGCAGCACCCCTGCTGCTGCGTGTTCATTAGGAGAATGGAATGTATTCCAAATATTTCCTAGCTCTGGCAGGGCAGATGGTGGAAAGTAATTTTCCAAACTCTTCTGGAAAACGGGGTGGGGTGGGGTGGGGGGGGAAACACACCCAAATAACCCCAAGTCACCCCCTGCACGCCAGAAGAATTTGGTATTTCTGAGTGCAGACGTGCCGTACACTTTCTGTCTCTCTGGTTGTACAGTGCAGCGTGTCGGAGTGGTGGGAAGTGTGTATGAATGGGAATGTATCACATTACATGTGGGATGTTAGCAAGGCTGGGATTTTTTTTCACAGGAAACTGCATTTGCAAAGAGCACACAGCAACACGCAGTACCCTAAAAGATGTGTGTGAAGGAGTGAGCAAGATTCATTTCCCTAAATCTTCTGGGCAACCCAATGCCTGAGGGAATCCCAGGGAGGGAGGACAGAGCCTGGGCCTCACTCCAGTTTCCCCGTCCAGCCCTGTGCAGAGGCGTGAGGCAAACTGGAAGCTTCTCAGACACCCCATCCCCGCTCCCTGCCCTTGGCCGGCGCGGGCAGAAGGATGTCCCAGCGCTCAGACAATGGTGGAGGAAGCGGCTCTGGCTGCATTTCCCCTCTGCTCCCTGGGGAGCCGGGGGAGCACACAAGCCCGGGCCAGATTTAGCTCTTGGATCCACATGAAACACCCCTGTGCCGACTGCTCCCTTCCTCCGTGCTCGGGCTCTCGTCACGGGAGTGGAAGTGGCGCACACAAGGGGAACAGAGGGGCCGAGCCCATGTGCAGCAGCAGGGCTGGGAACACAATGAGGGGCAAACAAAGAGCGGGGCTGTGTTTGCTGCCTTCCCAGGGCCATTCACTTCTCCTGCTTGGAGCCCGTTTCCTCTTTTCAGGAGCCTCTTGACCTGCAGCTCCCTCTCCTCGGCAGACAGAGCCCAAAGCCCCGCGGCTGGATCCTAATGCCTCTTCAAATCAAACCAGCAAAACACTCGGAACACAGAGCCCGAGCTGCGTGTTTGCAGCCAGGCTTTAAGCTCCTTGGTGCTGGCACCAGGGGTTCCTGTTTGTTTTCCAACTCCTGGGGACAGCAGTGGTGCTCTCGAAGTCAATACAAACAAACCAAGAGAGGCTCCAGCCAGTGCAGCAGAGCTTATCCAAGTGCCTCCATCCCTGGGACTGGGCTGTGCTCTTGCCGATGGAAGGTGTCTCCGGCACTGATATGGGCTGTCAGCTCAGGCCTGCACCCCCCAAATCTCACACAAAAAGCCTGGCAGAACACAGAACTTCCTCAAAAGAAGGGCACCAATTGACCTGGCCGTGCCAAGACACCCGATTTGGGAGGAAGGTGCTTTGACAGCTGCTCTAAAACCCCATCAGATTTTCAAAGTTCATTATCAGTGATGGATTTTCAAGCTCCCTCTTTCTCCAGGCACTCTCGCATTGCAGTGAGTGGGTGCAGGTGAAGGTGCTGGGGGCTCTCACTTGATTAATTTCACAGAATTACAGAGTGGTTTATGTTGGAAAAGCCCTCTAAGGTCATCGAGTCCAGCCATTCCCCCAGCACTGCCAAGGCCACCACTACACCCTGTCCCTAAGCGCCACACCTACACGTCTTTTACACGGAGCATGAGGCAGGAGACCCCTCCGAGCCCATGTTCAGCTTTCAGGCAGCTCCATCCCAGGCCATCCACCCTCTCTGTAGCTAACTGTTAGTGCCTGCACGTGCTGCGGGCTCTGCGGAAGCGGGATGGGAAACGGATGCATCCCGGAGCCGCCGTGACCTTCAACCCCACTGCTCGGTCACCCAGCAGAAAAAAATCGGGAGCATTCCTTCCCAACAGCCCGGTGTGGTGCCCCGTGGGAGCTGCTTTTCCTCTCTGGCTGGCCAGAGCTTCCTCCAGCCGGGACTGTCCCACCAGCTGAGATTCGGGGGTTTGTGTACCCCACATCCAGCACCCGAACCTGTGCTTCCCACTGAGCCAGGCTGAGTTTTAAACTCCTCTCCATCAGCTACGGCCAGTGGCCTTCAGAGATGAGCAGGGGCTGTAATTGATTCATCAGGGCTCCTGTTAATTGTGCTTTGCTCAATTGTTGCAATGCATTTCGTTCCTGATTATTACGCTCTGGAGCCACGGTTCCTTTAGGTAATTTACGCTGTAGCCTACGTATGTGTAAAAAATTTATTGCAATCGTGTTTTTAATTAAAATGCATGCGATAATACTAAAAGCAGAGAGGGGGAGGGAGGGAGGAGAACGCAGATTAAGTTTTTAATTGTTTTAATAGTGAGATTTGTTTCAGAGAGAACAGGGCATATTGGTTTCCTTGGAAACATTGGCGATGTATTAGCTGTATAAAATCTAGCATAAAAGATTTGAGAAAGTGAAGCCTTTAGGTTTTAACTGATGTTATAACTCTTTTCATTTGGAAAATCAGATTCACACATGCTCCCTGGAGTCCCAAAAAGGTGTCCTTTTTTTGTGTTTTCTCTTAAGCCTTAGAATTTATAAATTCATGGATTATCGGAATCATTAGAAATCCAAAACTGCAATAACAACATGAAAAAAAAACCCCTTTCAACAATTCAATATCCCTGATTCATACGATTTAATTAGATGTGCCTGTAAGTTCTCTTTGTGCCAAACAGTACCAGGCTCAGGCAAGACTCCACGTGATTTGAGAAAGAAGTGCAAAAAATTTGGCTTTTTTAACTGTTCCAGTAGAACTAGAGATTGTTGGTAATGGACAGGGGGTGATGTTTTATACACACCCTGTGTTCAGTTATTTTATTGCACATCACCTGGAGGTACAACATACAGTGCACAGACAGTTCCAAGCTCAGAGAATCACTGAGGCTGCTGCTGATGATCTGGCCTCACACAAAGTCTTCAAGGCCTCTGTTTTTCCTGGCTTATGTTTTAGGAACCAGAGAACCCCCAGAGAGCCTCACCCCCTGAGACAGCACATCAGGTTTGGGGCTACAACACTCCAAGGCAGAATAGGTCAAATGTGCATTTTAAGGATGCTCTCATCTGAAGTTAAAATACTTTTTTTTTTCCTTCTCTTTGAAAAGCAGGCTCTCAAAATATCAGTTTTGTCTCTTTGTGAGGGAGGATTCAGCTCTCTGCAGCCAAGCGGGACTGAAACAACCAATTTTAATATCTGTGATTCACCTCTGAGCCCAGACTGTGATGATACAGTGCATCTGGGGATCAAATACTGCAGAAACGCTCTCTTTGAAACAAAAGGGGGGAAAATAGACTGCAGATAAAGTACCAGATGTAGGATTTTGGACCATCAGAGAAGAGAATGGATGGCTTGGTTTTAGCATGTAAGACTAATCACTCAGTTGAAATCATTTCAGCAGCTGAGTAAATAGACTTATGGAAAAGACATTTATGGGAGCATTTGCGTTCCAGGATCCTCCCTCTTTCCTAGCCCTCCCGTTTGTTTGCTTTTCTGTCTCTTTGGTGTCGAAGCCTCCCCGCTCGCGGGTTTATGAGGCAGCGGTGACAGAGTCAGCCGTGCCCTGTGCGAGCAGAGGGCTCTGAGCTGCCCACCCTGCCCGGGGACAGGGAGCTCCGGGCCACCCGCACGGGGACCGGGAGCACCCAATGCCCGAGGGAATCCCAGGGATGGAGCCTCTCCATCGCACACAGCGCTCCGTGTCCCGGCGCTTCCTCCGCCCCGAGTCACTCCCAGCAGCGGCTCCCGGCCCGGGCAGCCCAGGCGATGTCCTGGGCGGTGTCGGAGGGGCGGCACCGAGAGGCACGGGGAAGGCGTGGAGTGAGTAAAGCTTGAAGGAAAGCAGGGTTTAAGGGCACGGTCCAGACAGGCTCGGCCTGCAAAGGGAATGGGGAACTTCATGGCTCAGCCCTGCCTGGCTGTCCGTCTGTCCTGCCCAGCCTGAGCCCTGCCTCTCTGTCCTGCCCGGCCGGTGCAGGCAGAGCCCCGGCTGCCCGTCCGTCTGTCTGTCCGTCCTTACACGGCGGCTGTGCCCAGCTCAGGGCAGGGCACAGTCACGGTCACCGCTCGACACCCCGCAGAGGTGATGCCGTATGTCCCTGCCTGCTGCGCGTACGGGCGGCTGAGCCGGTTCATGACCGGGGCAGGAAGCGCTGGCAGCGCCGCGGGTGCCGTGACACACCCAAGGCGCACTCGACCTGCAGCGCCGGGGGTCGGGGCAGCCCCGCCCGCTCGCGGCCGCTGCGGTGGCGCGGGGCCCGCGCGGTCCCTTTAAGGCGGCGGCGCGGGAAGGCGCGCGCTGCGCCTTTGTCACGGCCCCGGGTCACGGCGCGGTCACGGCCCCGCCCCACGTGGCNGGGGCTGCCCCGCGGCCTCCGCGGGATTTAAAGGGGCCGCGCCCCGCCGCCGAGGCGAGTTTGGGTCTGGGGGCACTGTCCCGCCGGGTTTTCCATGCGAGACCGAGGGCGCATTCCTGGGGACACCCTTATGGTACCCCACGAGTGATGGTGATGGCGGGAGGAGGGCTCGGGTTTGCCCGAGCTGACGCTGAATGGCGACTCAAGGGGCATCCTCAGAGCCTCCTCCTCCTCCAGAGCTTCCCTGTGGCGGGCGCGGAGCGCTCCGGGGATGGCTCCCGAGCTGCGCCCGGCGGCGGGCCGGGGCAGTGGGCGGCAGCTCCAGGCTAGCCGTGTGTGTCCAGGCAGAAAAATGCAGAGCAGAGCCTGGGTTTGTCCGAGCTCACCTTTCATGCGAGAAACAAAAGCAGCAAAGCGCAGCAATTGCGTTTTGGCAATCACGAGCGTGTCCGTGTGTATCATTTCTGCATGTGAGTGCACTGGGTGGGTGTGGATGGGCATCAAACAAGGACAGTTCAATCCACGAGCTGTTGGCAGCTGCTCCCCTTCCAAAACACTGCTGAGAGTGGTTCCGAGCTGCCTTCCAGCATCCCTCAAGTGCTTCCTCTTCAGAGCCTGAAGTCTTCACTTGGCTGTGGCAGAGCTCTGGGTCACCTTTGTTCGCCTTCCAAAGCGCCATTCCCCTCTCCGAAATGCCCGTTTTTCCCTCAGAAAAAGTCAGGGATTATTTTATGCTTATGCAGTTTAAAGGCTTCCCTCGGCGCTGTTTTATTTTACACGTGCCATCCCGGTTTCTCCAGCACGAGAAAATGAAATGTGCTCAGGAGGGGAGCTGTCAATTCGGAGGGTTATGTATTTCCTACCAGTGCCTCAATAAAATGTAAAGGTAGGGTGGAGTCTTTCCACTGATGTCAGCCGGAGTTGTATCAAGCCCCAAATGAGGCAGAATGGGTTGGAATAACATTCTGGTGGCTTCAGTGAAAATTTTCATTACAAACAAATATTCACTGATTTTTTTATCCCTCCTGGATGGGAACAAAACCTCCTAAGTGGGACCCTTAACTAAAGCTGCTGAGCATCCATGTCCCTGTGGCATTGTTCTCCTCTGTGGCAGCAGAGATCCTGTTCCAACTGTTGGGGAGAAAACCTGAGTTTCTGGTACCAAGCAGTTAAAAGAATAAACTTAAATTGAGAGGTTAGTCACCAGAAAGTGGAAACCATGTCTGGGACTGTTAGAAATAAGGCTTGCTTGAAAATAAATATAGAATTATTCACCATGGTAACTATTGCCCTATTGCGTTAGTGCGTATCGATTTAACATTAATCCAGAGACTAATGCTGTGAAATATTTGGACTCTTTAACTGACAACTGTTTAGTTAACAAAGCTTTGGGGAGTTGTGGAGTTTTTTTGTTTTGGTTTTCCCCAGGTTGTCTTGAACACAATTTGACTCTTAAAGTTACTTATTTCTCAGATAGATCTTGCTTTTCCATTACATTTTATGAATTTATTCTTAGTGCTGCACTATAATGATCTAAGTGATGCTGGAGTGTTGCAGTGAGGAATAAAAGGAAATATTTAAGTGTGACTGCACAGGCAAATGCCTGACTTCTGGTCTGGCACTGAGCAAAATTACGTTACAATCCCAGACTTGCCAGAGCAGACTGATGTGCCCGTGTCCTTCAGTTTGCCCAAGGATGCCAGATGATCTCAGAGCTGCTGTGTGTCCCTTTCCCTGGCTGCAGGCCCTGAGGCCCAGGGAAAGCCTTGGCTTTCCCTGAAATCCTATGGCAAACCCAGGAAGCAAAGGGGAGACCTCACAGTTCCAGACTCATCCTGGAGCCGTCTGAGGTGTCTCCAGGGAAAACATAAAAAGAAGTGGAAAAAAGCTGATCAGTGACAGAACACAGGAGCCAAAATCAACAACTGTGTTCTGGAAGTGTCCCACAGATGAGAAGCACTCACTGCTGGGACAGAAGCTCTGACAAATGCATTGGGCTGGAGGCTGGATGGTGTCATTACAAAGAACAGGGTGAAACATTTAAGTTAGCTGATGTACTTCTAATTTTTACAGGCCCATCTGGGATGACTTTAATTATTTGTTCTTAAATCATGGTGGAAAAATGCTGATTATTCTTAAAGCCACACGAGTTGTTCAGATGAAATGGGGATGGTGGTAAACAGAGCATTTTTAAACCAGCATCGACTTGCAAACAGTTATTTTTTTCTTTATTTTTAAAGGAGGTCGGGAAGATGTGTGAACTTGCAGCAGCCTGCACCTGAAATGGGAGCCTTTATCCACCAAAGCGTTGGGAACTTGTAAAAACTCCCCCTAGAACAAGCTGATTCACGGGGTGAGGGCGGGCGCCTTTCCCCCGCTGGAGCTGCCTCTCCCACAGCTCCCGTGCAGCCTGGGCACCACGTTCTGCCCGTGTCACTGCTCAGGCCACCCATCTCCTGTCCCTGTGCCCCTGGGTGATGCCTTTTGAAAGGCAAAGCCGTGCTTGTTGCAGCAGAGACTGCGGAGAAGGACCCCCCCACTCAAGGAACTGACCTGCCTCAGAAGAATAATCCATTACTTAGAGCTGCATTTACTCTCTTGAGACTGTTTAGGGGTGTCCCAGCTGTATTAAAATCCCAGAATTCTGAATCAAACGTGAGCTGTGGCCACATTCATGCACCTGATGAACTCGGAGGGCTCGGCAGCGGTGGCAGGGCTGGTGCTGCCAGCTGGGATCTCACATGACACGGGGACACGTGCAGTCTTCACCTGGACTTATTTATGGCAGTGCTACGTGTTTTAGGTGCAAAGGATGTTAGTTGCAAGCTGGTAGGCTCAGATAAGCTTCCAGCCACCTTTTCTGGCCAGTCAAGCAAGGTCCTTTGGAAAAGCTTTGCTAATATTCAACTGCCAAGTGTTTTAAACATAATATAAAGATATATTTCCAGATAAATAATAATAAAAGTGGGTTGATTGATAAAGCATATCTGAACAGGAATTTGTCTTCAGAGTTTTGACTGTGTGCGTGCCTGGCTTTAATTTTCTTGATGGCCTTTCCAGGGCTGGTAGGCTCCCACCTGCCCAAGGCCCATGTCCCTGTAACAGGGGTAATGTTTCTTCACATTTTCACGAAGCATTTCTAAATATTTGACTTCCACAAAATAAATTGAGCACCCAGAAATAACCTGAAGGAATCAGGATTACCCCTCCTGCGTTACCAATGAGGAAACTGAATATAAAATAGGATTGGAAATGCTTTATCTCCAGTTCTAGCGAAGATTTTTTTCCAGGTAATTGTCCCTAATCTCCCTGCACATCAATCCCCACCTCTGGTGCCACCCCAGCGCCTCCCCCTGCCTTTGGGAATGGCACTTGTTGGATAATTCACGTCTGCCCAGTGCTGGGAAGCACAAACTTCTCGAAGCTCGTTTCTGTCCGAGCCACGCGATCCTCTTCCATGTTTCCTTCGGATTAGTAATTGTTGGGAGTTACCATCTGTCGAGTGGCAAAGAGTAAAAGATTAAACAACCTGGCAATTCCTTGTTCCTTCTCTCCAGGCATTTTCACAGGACTGGATGGGGCTGCAGAAGTACAGGTGGTTATTTAACATTAGTTTGTAGTAGTCGTGTAGAAATAAATTCCTTTTTTGGCGAGGGAAATAAAGGTTAAACCTTAGCAGTGAGTGCCACTGTCTCTGACCCAAATTTTGAAACCATCCATCTCCTGTGATTGCTTCAGCTTTGTAGGAATAGGATTTCTGCAGGTTGGTCGCCCATCCCCACCTCGATGCATCTTCCCAGCAGCATCTCTGGGGTGCAAAGGCCCAGCTGGGGACTCCTCAGATACTCCCAAACCCTGAATCAGAGCTATCCACAGTTATGGGGAAATGTGCTTTCTTAGAAGATAACTGAAGCTGCCTTTATCTCCCGGTAACAGGATTCACCAAGTATTATAGCAGCTACTTCGCACCACTGTAGTTAAGCTTGTTTCAGCATTTTCATTATAAACCTTTGTTTTCACAGGTTTATTTCCCAGAAAAAAAATAAAAATCTGTCTTGACTAAAGCTTGGCACACTGAGCCCTCAGGGAAGAGATGATGTTTTTTCCTTTTACCTGTCTTGCAGTGGATGGGGTCACTCCATTTTACAGCGTGTGGTTTGAAACAAAAGTGGGAGTGTGTCCGGAATAGTTCCTGAGCTCTGAGCATCACCACTGGCACTACCATGGGAGCTAATGGTAGAATTTTCACTGAGCTCAGCCATGGCCAGACGGGCCCTTATAGGTTTATCCCCCACATTTCTTTTCCAATTTTTCCCATTTTTCTGTCTGAAATGCTGCAGTGGGGACTGGCTGTGTGAAGTGAGGCTGAAGCCCTGTGGCTCGGTGCTGTGGGGCCGGGGCTGAAGGGGGTCCCCAGAGCTGGGTGGGTGTTGCAGGGTGAGCCTGACTTTCGGGTGGTTTTCCAGCAGGATACACAAATCCAGGTGCTTTTGGAGCTTATCTACAAAATCTCTGCCAGGGCCTGGTGGAGGCTGGGAGCTGGGGGTGCCACTGGACCCACCAGGGTGGGCTCAGCACAGGTGGTACTTTAAAGATGCACTGTGAATGGGTGGGTGCACGAGTATGACTGGAGCATCTCTTACGAGGAAAGCTGAGAGAATTGGGCCCGTTCAGCCTCGAGAAGGGATGACTGAGAGGGAACCTCATCAATGTGTGTAAATATCTAAAGGGAGGGTGCCAAGATGGACCAGGCTCTGCTCAATGTGATGAGCAATAGGACAAGAGGCTACAAAACTGATGGCCAGGAATTTCCACCAGAACATGAGGAAGAACTTTGTTCCTGTGCAGGTGAACAAGCACAGAACAGATTGCCCAGAGAGGGTGTGGATGCTCCCTCACTGGAGATATTCCAGAGCCGCCTGGACACAGTCCTGCATCCTGTGCTCCAGGATGACCCTGCCTGAGCAGGGAGGTGGGACACCGGCTGACCCACGGTGGTTCCTTCCAGCCTGAGCCGCTCTGTGGTTCCGGGGGTCCCGCACCCCCCCGGGAGCTGCCGCCGCC